>JAFFZR010007707.1:2385-18531 GCA_018397195.1 Lethrus apterus | reverse complement strand
TCAATTTTCTTTGGAAGGGGGACAAATGTTTTAGCTATTTGCAGTCACCTAGTTGCAACCCTAAAAAGGGGGCGAAGTTCACCCTAAAATTTTTAAATGGCAACTGGTATTTACAAACCAATCATTTGAAAAAACACTCGATGGAACAATCGATGGGTTTTTTAGACGTTTTTGAATTCAGATCATTACTTTCCGAGTTAGTGAGCTCTGAATATGCAAATTTTTCAATTTTTTTTACCTATTCTAATTCTTTTGTCACCATGGAGATCAACAAAAACACAACAACTTTATGAATTTATGACTTTTTGACAAAGTAACACGTTTTCAACCTAAAATTTCCAACCTATAGGTATATTTTATATACAGGATCATTCTGAAATAAGTCCCACAATTTTAATAGGTGATAGCTGACCTTGGCTTAACCCAAATCCGCAAAAACGACGGTTCTATCTTTCAGTCTAAATTTTCAAAACGTGTCATTTTTTTATGTGAGCATTTGGTTGTAGTGAAAAATAGCTTTCTTTGGCGGGAATAACATGAAATGTTGCAAAAGAACCTTTAAAAGTCCAGCAGTCGGCGTTATCTTCATATTTTACTCAAAAATAAAACAATAATTTCTGATACACCCTTCAACATAAAACAGCAATTTTTTTTACAATTTGATTTAGATTACTGTTAAAATATTGATACCTATTTCAGAATCAACCTGTATCTGTGTGTCGTAATAAATATATTTTATTACACTTCACGTTTTTTATTTGTTCCTTGTTCACTAATAAAACATATAACTTCTACATAATTTGAAGCAAACTACAAATTATATAAGTATTATTATAAGTAAATTATATCAGAAAATTAAAAACAATTGCTGGAAGAGTTAGCTGCATATTTCGGTATTTGGAAAATTTTAAAAATATAATTAAGTAAACAATAAAATAGAAAAGTTTTATAAAAGGAAATAAACTTGTATATAATAAACAGTAAAAATTACATTACTACAAACAATAGAAAAAGTAATAATAATAAATAAGTTTGCCTTTTACTTATTTTCACTTTTACCGGTGAATAAATAACAAAAAAATAATAATAAAAACAAATAGAACATTCTTAACATAATTTTCCCATTTTTCTCAAAATACTTTATATTTATGCCTTTACCTTGTCTTAAACTCTAAATCTGGTTGATATTATTATTTTATTTTATAATAAATTTGAAAAATTTTATAAAACATTTCAAATTTTCTAACGGTATGACTTAATAATCCGGTTTTGATAAAATAAACCCACCATCTGATTTTCTTCAATTTCAAGCCATTATCATCATCATCATCATCGACGTTGTCGTCGTGCAGACGTCGCTCGTTGCATGAATAAATTCAACAGTTACAACTTCAAATTTTTTACCAATTACTACCGAAATAAATTTCCGCCGTATTATATTTTCAAATTTGTAATTTTTAACGTCGATCTCTCGATAAATCGAAATAATTCATGAGGACACGAAAACTGAAGACCGTCGACGAATGTCCTTATATGGGACTGATTCATTCATGAAAATAATTGACGACGTCTTTTCGAAAAAAACATTACTTTCATTAAAAAGGTCGATACGAAGCAGCAAGAAGGAAAATTAATACGTATCCTAATGTCAATTACATAAATTATTTTCTTATTCTTATCTTTGGTAATGTTTCATTTACTAAACGATCCATTCGATTACTAATTGTGCCATTATTGACAGGATAAATGGCTAATTACTTATCTTAATAGTGTGTATTACCATATTTATATTTTAATTTTTGCATCATTAATATTTATATATTTTAACGTACTTACACCTCGCTTCTTGTTACTAAATAAACGTGCAGTGAGTTCATCTTATGCAAATAATGCATATTCAACGTTGTATTTTAACGATTTCATTTGTTTCCTTATACATATGCATGTAACTATGGAGATGAAATACATTTATTCAAAACTTGAACACTGCAGTTTTCAAAGCGGAAATGTTTGTGTTTTCCTTTAAACAAAACATATTTTAACGCTATTTTGTTTTCGTTGTACGATTTAAAGTTTAAGCTCCCTTTCTTTTGGCTAATGAAAAGCAATATAAAATAATTTATTTATAAAATAATAAATGTCTGAATTCCTATTGTTCAAAAATAAAAAAACAGAGACCGCGAAAACCCGCGTGAGAAAGAGCATGAGTTATTAGCTAGAAGGCAAATTCAAGTTTCCGGTCTCCACTAGGATTTATGCGTTTTAATTACTTATGGAATTAATTATTGTAATTCGTTCGAAACGTTTTTTCCCCTCTTATCCGGCGTGTTTACGTCGTCGTCGTTGACGCGGTAACGGGGAATTTATGCGGGGTACGTCAGAAGAATGCAGATCCGTTTCGAGAGACCGAGAGCAGTAGTAACAACAATAACCGGACGACGACGTTGTATTCGAACAATCGCAATCGGCCCGATGGCGATGTAGAGAGCATAAAAAGAGGGCACCTATCGACGTGATCTACACAGATTTGAATCGATCGCATCCATCTCTTCGTCAGTCACTACCTCACGTGTCAATCAATCTGGACACTTGTTATGCCTTGTCCCACACGGTTGTTTTATAACCCAGATCACGCTAAATAGTAACACATATCTCCCGAACTTTGGAATCGATCGCTCGCTTTATAATGATACGTAAAATCGCACAGTTTGATTAAAATGGTGCTCGTTTACTTGGAGAAGAAGAAAAACATTGTTTTCTACTACTTACTTACTTAAACGGTGGTAGACCGTTAGGTGTAAGGCATAAGGCCATTTGAATCGAGTTTAGCTGGTTATATATTTCTCTCCAACTTTGCTATCTCTTACCAAATTCCGTTACTTCATTCAAATTGACTTTTGTTTTTTGTGGATTGTGTTTGATTTCTTCTTCCCGTGTTTTTATTGGTCTTCCTTTTCCATTTTTGTCTGGTTGTTTTGCTTCATATATTTTTTTGGCTATTCTATTAACCATCCTAGTTGTTTTCCTTCAATTTTCTCTATTATTGGATCAATTAGTTTCTAATGTTTTCGTTTTTTATTCTGTAGTTCCTGGTCTTGTTTGTTATTTGTCTTAAAAATCTAATTTCTGTAACGTTCAGTTTGCTGTCTTCTACTCTACAAGTGAAAAACAAACAAAATTGTTAAAAGTAGATACAATAATTCCCATTCCAGTGTTTTCATATCTTTTAGAAAATATTACGATTTTGAAACGTAACTTATCTATCGTTGTAAGAAGCAATTTATCATACACAGAATTGGTATTCTGTGTATACTAATTCGTTCCGAAAAATTCAATTTGTTTGCTTCGTTTTATTATTTAAGATTATTTTTTTTTTAAAGAAACATATTAGTAGATATACTACGCGGGTTCTGGACCAAAAACACGGGTTATTTCTTATGGAGGTCCCAAATTACATTTAAGTAGTAATAGATGCGTCTTTTTTGGGTTTTTTAACGCCCACGTGCCCGAGGGGGTTTTTGAGAACCTGATCCAACCTGAGCGCGGACCTATTAGGTTCACGTTCGAACCTAAATCAACCTGTTAGGTTCGAGCGTGAACCAATAAAACAAACAGCTTTTGACAGCTCCCGAACAGCTTTTAACAGCTCCTGTACAGATTTTAACAGCTCCCGGACAGCTTTTAACAGCTCCCGAACAGCTTTTAACAGCTCCCGAACAGCTTTTAACAGCTCCCGAACAGCTTTTAACGGTCCCTGTACATGAGCTGTCAACAACTGTACAGGAACTGTTAAAAGCTGTTCGGGAGCTGTTAAAAGCTGTTCGGGAGCTGTTAAAAGCTGTTTGTTTTATTGGTTCACGCTCGAACCGAACAGGTTGATTTAGGTTCGAACGTGAACCTAATAGGTCCGCGCTCAGGTTGGATCAGGTTCTCAAAAACCCCCTCGGGCACGTGGGCGTTAAAAAAACCCAAAAAAGACGCATCTATTACTACTTAAATGTAATTTGGGACCTCCATAAGAAATAACCCGTGTTTTTGGTCCAGAACCCGCATAGTATATCTACTCATATTGTTTGTCTGTGAATAAATTTCATGATAATACGATATGAAGGTTTCCTTTAAATTGACCTTTTTACATTTTTTTTTTTGTAAAGAAGGTTTTCTTTAAATTGTCCTTTTTAAATATTTTTTTTCTTGCAAAGACATCTCATTTAAAAGTGATAAACGCAACGTGCCGAAAATTTATCGCCGTCAGCGCCATTTGTGTGCGGCGAGAGAAGATTTAAATAAAACTTTCACGTACAGAAAACGTAAAATTTATTAACTACGTCGAATGTTACTGCTACCTGAATGGAATATAACTTATAGCGGGCATCGATTTATCATTTTTTTTCCATTCGTACGTCGAACGGGCCCCGAAAGACGAAGACGGGGAATGAAAAAGACAGCGTGGGAGGGGGGGGGGCGGAAGAGAGTAAAACATCGCGCGTTATATTGCCCGGGGGCCCCGACCGTCAGTACTAACCCTATAAATTCAGACGGCTTTCAAGCCCCGAAAATAAAGAAAAGGCTAACGCGCCAAAACAATTAATAAAACACCGTTAAAATGCATGTACGGAATGTAACTACATTCAAGCCGGATTATAATAATATGTTTATGTCCTACTTTATTTTTACTTTGCCCGGTGGAAATTATGATTTATCGTGTTTACGTTTCGTATTCGCGCTCGTGAAAGGCACAACCGATATTAACAGTACCGTTTTATAATTTACAAGTGTACGTACGGATTAATTCGATTCTGATTCGCGTCGATAATTTAAGTTTAATTCATTTTTTCGAATTTTGGGAAAAAGTGAGAGTTTTGAATCATCTATACCCGTAAAGATGCTTAATATGCACAGAAGCTTGATATTTATGGAGAGTTGAAAGAATTTGAAAAAAAACATTGTATGCATGATGACCGCTTGATAAAATGATAATGGTAACATGTCGTGACAAAATATCATCAAGAATTATCGAAAAGAATAAAAAAGAAAACGTACACTTACAAGATGAACCAAGGAAATCAATAACAATCAAATATTCCATGAATAAATGATAAATCTAGTAAAGTTTACTTCAAATTTCTGATGTGTGTGCTACAGAAAGAAAATCATTATAACAGTAATTACTAAGAAAATGTACTTGACTACAAAAACTTTGCTGTTTGCTATTACTTTGTTAATGTTAATGAATATTTTAATGTTAATGAAAATAACCTTTACAATTTCTATTGTAGATAATTTTATTGTCTTACAGCTACGAATAAAATAAATTTAAATATGCATATTCGTATATAAGAATCTTTACTTTAGCTTTCACTTCACAATCATAATAAATAAATAAATTAAAGTTTATTTTTGACATTCAGAAATGATAGAGAATTTGCGTTTCCTTTTGCACCCAAAAAGAATAATTTTATATTCATATAATTAACAATGAAAAAAAAAGTCAAACAACCGGGTAGAACACAGGTTCTATGACTGTAATTTCGTTTGGAATGATCCGAGGAAATAAGAACATGTTCTTTATCCAAACAAGCGGTGTTATATCTACCTGTGGTGCGTGGATCCCAACAATATCATCTCCGATCAATCGCGATAACACAGCCATCTTGTTAACTTGTTAACGAAACAACTAATGAGTTAACTCATAATGGACCCGATACCACGTGTTGCAAGTCATACTTGGACCTGTTTATATCAACTCGCATTGCTTCAGTGCGTGCCTTTTGTAATTCTCGTTCTAACCCCGTTTCTTTGTCTAAACATAATAAGTAAATTGAAAGAAAATTCCGCAGGGCAACACCGCCCGCGCTCACTAAGAAAATGAAAGTAATTTAGAAAATAGTATTTAATACATAAAAAGCAATTAATCTGCTAAAACCAAAGTTTTTGTAGTTAAAAAAAAGCAATCAAAGTTGTGGATTGTGAACGCGATTTTTAAAAGTCCGCAAACGTTGATGTCGATGATGTATATTTGCCTAATCTTTTCCAGCATGTCCAACACCTTTCTAAACATTACCCAGCTCTGAGAGTGCTCTGACCTTTGATATCTCACATTTCCATTTCTTCTTTTTTCCTACTTTCATAGTATCAGATCTTGTAACGTGCATGTATTACAAACATAACCAACCCATTTTGTAAAAAATTATATGTTTTTCATCAGTTGCTTATATGAATCAGATTAAACATCTAGATTATGTGAAAGTAAAATTAAAAGCTTCAATCTCATTTGAATAGAGTTAGCTGAAAATATTAAAACCGAATGGATAAATTAATTCATGGACGAATTTACGTTAAGGTATGCATAGATTTATTTAATTTAAAGGAATTTTCCAAACTAATGATCGTGTTTATTTAAATTTTGCTCGTTCGATGATAAATCATTGCTTCGTGAACAAGTATAAGGTCATTTATTAAATTACAAATTATTAAAAACACTGTTTAATGAAATTAAGGGGGCGTATAAATGCTTGTAGTTATTTAGTCTGATGTTATTGAGAATATATCTACATTTAGCATCATTACATATATTTTTTTCTGATAATGTTGAAAAATGCAATACAGGAATTTCAGCTTTTAATAATTATTTATTAACAATTATATTTATATAAAAATCTCTTTCGGTTCAAAGTGTGTAATATACAGTGTGTCCCAGGATTTATGTTACCAAAGGGTGAACTAAATTTTTTAAATTTCATCTTAAGATTGTGGGATTAAGTCCTGCTTGACTTGAAGAAAATTTTAAAAATATTTTCAGTTTTTGAAAAACAAGTCGGCCTTGACAGTGAAGCGAAAACTATTTCCTTTTCAGGTAAAGTACCCTTTTTATTCATGATACGGCAAACTTTTACTAAGAAAAGTTATTCATAATGAGAAATTATGGTCGTATACAAAGTTTCAGGAAGATCTACCCACTTTGATTAAACCCTCATTTTTAGATAAAAATATATTTATTAAAAATTATTTGTAGAACATTGAAAAAAGCAAATAGTATTTACAACAAATTTAACTTACGAAACGTAATAATAACATTGATCTACAATAAATTATTTAAAATTTGTTATAAGTAGGTACAATTTATTTATTTTTTGTTTTTAATCTAAAAAATGACTTTTTAATCAAAGTAGGTAGATCTTCCTGAAATTTTGTATAGAGCCATAACTTCTCATTATGAACAACTTATCTTAGTAAAATTTTGCCGTATCGCGAATTAAGAGGGTACTTTACCTGAAAAGAAAAAAGTTTTCGCTTCACTGTCAAGGTCGACATGTTTTTCAAAAACTGAAAATATTCTCAAAATTCTCTTCAAACCAAGCAGGATTTAATCCCACAATCTTAAAATAAAATTAAAAAATATTTAGTCCACCTTTTGTAACATTAATCCTGGGACACACTGTATATAAAATTCTGGAAAATCGTACGTACAAATTGTATAAGAAATAAACAATTTTAACATGTAGAACTTATTGTAAAGAATTTTGAGTTTTTAGTGTAAATTTATTAACAAACATATTAGTTGGATTACGAAGAACTCTTTTGAAGTAAAATTTTAAAAATTCATAACAATCTAGTGAGTTATAAATCTTTAGTTATTTACAAGAAGAAGTTACTGAAATCGTTTTAATTGCAAAGTGAAATTTATGGCGGATAAGCGTTTTCAACAAAATAAAAATCGAGAATTTCGAAAAAAATAATCTTAAAGAATTTCCAATTAAAATCTGAAACTTGCAAATTAGCAACACATTCATAGCCAAAAATAAAACTTTTGTCAGCAATTAATGAATAATTTAATCCACACAGTTCGAAAAGAGCAATTTAAATAAGGATTTGTATTTTAACTCGGCGTTCGTTTTAATTTGAAACTAACAGGTGAAAAATACCCGCAGATTTTGCAAAAACTTCGCGCTCAATTCAAAATCCTCGCGCGAGAATTTCGACAAACCCGAAGCGAAAAACATCTGTTTGATCGCAGAAATCTTAATCTTGACGATAAATCTTAATCAATTTAATTAGCATGCACGAAAAGCGTCTTCTATTTGTGCAGTTTTAACATTTTCAAACTGTTTTCACTTCGTAATTAATTTGCTAAGTAAGAGCTACTTAAGTTTGCGTAACGTTTAATTTATCTATTGTTTGACACGACTAAGTTTTAAGGACGTTTACGAAAGATAAAGAAAATTATTTTCAAACAAAAGTTATAAACTTACAAAAAATAAAATTTTGAAAGAATTGATCGAAGAGAAAGAAAGAAAGAGAAAATATCGATTTATTAAATGATCTCAAATTACAAATTTATAGTAAAATATATAGCAATTAAAACTTTGAGTGACGATGACTTCATTCTTTAAGCTGTCGGAAAAATGTAAAAAAATATTCCTAGACATACATAAAGTTTGTGTCAATGATGTTTTTCAATAATATGCACATCTTTACAATTCTGTTTTCTTATTTGCACTTTTTTAAGAAAATAATTCTTCTCTTGTTAATTAAGTAACACCTTGTATTTTTTACATACAAGTACTTTTTACATAAAAGTGAAAAAAAAATACGTTCAAGTCTAATATAATCAAACAGTAATCCATGTAACATAAGAATTTAAACACACGTCAATCAGCAATGGAATATATGTTTTAATAACTTATAAATAAACATACCGTGACAAGCTATACTGACTGTCAAGGTTGTATAATAAATATTTAAAGAAAATCATGCTTTCGTCTTAAACATGTACAAGTGAATCTAAATGAACCTGTTTATTCAATTAGGACAACATGGTTTAAGATTATAATAAGTTAACTAATTTGTGTCAATAATTTTGATGAATTTTTTATTAAAGCATTCCCAAATTTTTTGTTGTTGTTCAAGTCTTTTCTCCACGTCCGCGTCGCCGTCGTTAAATTGAAATTGCAAGTGCTTCATCTTATAGTTTTCGGGGTGGTAGCCGAGGTGCAGACGACACCGGTGGTACTTAATAGCGAGGTCCATTCTGGTTTTTGTCTCCGACTGAATTATTCGTGTCCAGTTGTGTGTTTGCGAGAATGTAAAACTCCCAGAATGCGAACTTAGTTAACATATTGTCAACCAGGTACCAAACCCGCATATTTACTAACTCGACCGAACTTTTAGCATTTTTACGCGTCCCTCACGTTTTGCGCCCGTTGAACGAGAAGAAAAAAGTATAAAACCACGCGCGGTTCGGTAAACATATTTAAATCTTGTCTCGGCATTGTTTTCTTTTTTCATCTCGAATTTTTTATTAAATTCAACTTAATCGATTTATTTGGAATGTGTTTCCAACCAATTAAGTTAAAATTTATTTTAAATGTTGTCGCATATAGCTTTTTGTTTTATAGACAGCGATCACTGTATAATATTGGGAGTAAAAATTTTCTTTTACGTTCCATGTAATTTATTTGAATTTTTACAACAAATTATATTGATCACCTAAATTATTTTGATAAAATTCATAATTGCACGTTCGGATCTCGAAAAATAAAATTTGTACAAAATTTTCAAAACAATATCAAAAAAAAAAAAAAAACCTTACAATCAAATACATATTAATTTGAACAGATCGACAATTTCTAAAGCAACGCTCCCAGACACACGTATCGAATCTTTTTATCTCCTCTCACAATAAACACATTTATAAAGAGTAAATAATACCATCAAACATTAATAACTTTATAAGAGGTAGTGTTACTCATACAGTTGCAGCTTTATAAAATTATAAATTGTCACCTGTGGTGGTCTCGGATACCAGCTGCGACTCATATTCTTATTATACTACCATTCAAAACATCGGAAATAAATTATTACCGTACATAAATTAACATACGAGAAAACGGCGATGATTTTATTGAAATTTATTTATCTTTTTGCTGAAATTTACGAAAATGTGAAAATAAAAAAAAAAAAAGAAAAATACAACTAAAAGGTTGATTTTTAAGCCACAATGGATATAACAATTCCGAACTGATGTTTACGTCCAAAATGACAAATTTTCTAAAATCTTAATTCCATAATCCCCATAATACCTTGAAATGAAGTCTGTGCGTCTAAAACCACTTACTTAAAAAGCCCAGGCGCCAGAGAGGGTTTATAAAAGGCACTCATTATGGTCGGTGAGCTACGGCCAGGTATTTATTAAGGCACTGGGTGTAGAGGTAAGTGTTTGCCACTTGGACCACTGTGTAACAATAGGAAATAAAAATATTGTTGAAACACTCAAGTGTGTTATTAGTTACAAAGGTAAATAAAGTAAATAAACAAACAACTTCAATCAAGCTCCTCGTCGTGCGCTTATTGTTTATTTTGGGACCGCATTATATGTATGTTAATAATATTTCCACGACATAATAATGTCTTTATTAATGATCCGAACGTGAATATCAATTTGATGTTTATTTTACAACCGAAACTGTTTCGTATTATTTGAATAATTGTACTTGGGTCAATAATTTTCATGCAAATTTATTTATTTATGTGCGTCCGTTGTTTTACATTTTATAAATTAATTTAATTTGCATTAAACATGCGCGCATATTAAAGCAAATATTTCAAATATTTGGGTTTTATATTTCGCATTATATGTTGTAATAAGAAACCTTAAACGAATGCAGTTAAAAAAACTATACGCCGTGCAATGAAGTTTGTATCGCCTTAATAATAATAATTACTATCGATTCATGTTAATAATATGCAACGTATGAAATATTAACGTAATAAACATGTCAAAGTGTCACTTAACATTAGTAGTGAAAAATTAATTTTTTCCATTTATTCGACAAATTATTTCATGTCATTAAAATAATAACACTTGAGTTGTTTCCTTTTTAATCATTCAGTTGCGAATATTGGTGTGAAGTAATTTCCATATTTTGAAAAATATGTATGTCGTTTTATTGCGTAATTAATTTATGAAAAGATGTGACTCAGAAGAGCGTACAAAATAAGGCTGAGATTTCAAAAATCTGATGTCTGTAAGTTTTGTATTCGAAGTTGATATCATATTCAGTCTGTTGCGGTGTTGCCACATTATATTTTTTTCTTGAAATTTCTTGCTTGACAGATCTGTGTTAAGAAAATCACATTGTATTGAACAATTTTGGCTTGTATAGAAAATTATAAAAATTCTGCAATATTCTATCAACTATACAGGTTGGGATTAAAGTATGGAATATTAAAAAAAAAGCGAACTCAACCGGTTTTTTAAAAAAAAACAGTAAACAGGTCAATGTTATTTTTTAAAAATACACATTAATATGTGCGATTCATCTTCCGACTTTCATTTGTTTTGTAGTTACGACGTCATCACAAATAAATTTAAATGATATTTTGTAGTGGAATCCGATTTATTAAATTTTCAGCTCGATTTTTCTCAGAATTTTTTTTATGCAACCTTATGTTTTATTTACATGGCCATAAAGGGAAGAAAAATCTCCATCGGATTGCACAACAAAAAATCTATATTGTCACTTAAATTTTTTGTGATGACGTCATAACCACAAAACAAATGAAAGTCGGAAGATGAATCGCACATATTAATGTGTACTTTTAAAAAATAAAATCGACCTGTTTTAGTGTTTTTTTAATAAACCGGTTGAGTTAGTTTTTTTTTTAATATTCCTTACTTTAATCTCACCCTGTATAAGGAAACAATTGCAAGGAGAGACTTATAAATATACAAAGAATACACAAAGTTTATACGTTAATACGTACGAAATGAAATTTTAATTTCAAAATAAAATTAAGCTTATAATAATTTATTGCATTTATTGTAATTTAAATTCAAAGTTTATTGAGAAAGTCGCTTTGAATATGAAATAACAAAATATTTCCATATTGATGGATTTCCAATCAGGAGAATATTTTGAAAATGGTATTGTAAGGTAACCTTTGAGACTCGTTAAGTAATGACAAAGGAAGAATAATTTTTTTTCTTGAAACTTCTTTGCTTTACAAAACAAATTTAACACGGTACTCTGAGGTCAAAATATTCCCATTATTAACAAAAGAAAAATCCATCATCTTTCCAAAAAAATCGAAAATAACTCCAACCCAACGAGTGTATAATGTCGTTTGTTAAAAGTAATGAAATGAGACGGGAAGATGAGCGGGAGTTTGAACGCGTGGAATGTGGCAGCTCTTGTAGGAACAGCGATCGAACCTGTGCTCGAAGCTCTTTAGGAAAAACTACTATTTTATATACTTGTAAACGACCATACCGTACAGTCACAAAGTTTTTCTTTATTTTTGAGACGATTTCTCGGAAATCGACGCCACGACGACGGTGGCGGAAGACGTTCACGATTGTTTCGTTTTTTATTGATTTTTCTCAACGTTCTTCACAAATACATACTGTTCTATGAATGTGTTCAACGTTTTCAAAATCGTTATATTTTTACAGTTGAAATTTTTCAACGTGAAGGTGACATTTCAAAAAGATTAATACAAAAAAAATAATTGGGTTGTTTGAACTACAACATCAGAATTGATAATTTTAGGTTATATAGTGTTATATAGTATTGTTGGAATAAGAATGATTTTAGATTAGGTTGGGTTAGGTTTGCAAAATCAGGTTCGTTAATTGAAACTGAACGCTTAAAAAAGGTTTTTACTTAGTTTCTCTCACGGGATTCGAAAAAATAATAATACTAATTATTTATTATTATTTTTTGTTGAAATAAATAGTTGGGATTAATTAAAGAAGTCGATTTATTGAGATTGTTATAAGTTTCTGCAACGTTTACTAATTCAATGAAAAAGAAACAAAATTCATAACTCTTCCAACCAAGCTTTCGCCATGTATTCTCACCACATGACCTGCTCCTTATAAATTTATAGATATCGAGAGAGATCGAGTTAGCAGCTTTTAACAACTGTTCAATCGAACATACCTATCTTAATTTATTTGCCTACCAATCGCTCTCGTGGATATTTAAAATTTCTTCACATTCTCATCCACTGAAAAATAATGTTTTGTTTTGGATTAATGAACAGTTTCAAGACAATAACCCCATCGTAACTAATTTTAAAAACTTATTTTTGGCAGAAAAATAAAATTATAGTATATTCTTCCCTCAGATAAAGTTCTAAGAAACATTTTTGCGAAACGTTACAAAATTTTGAAACAGTAAACCTGAGTTTAGTTTTTAAGGCCAATAGTAATTTTTGAAAGCAAAGAATGGATACTAAGAAAGGCAGACCAAAAATTGTTAGAGATATGGGAAACAAAGATACTAAGAAAAATATTTGGAGGAAAACAAATGGAAGGAAGATGGGAAAAAAGAACGAATAAGGAGCTCATGGAACTATATAGTGAACCAAACATTACGGCAGTGATAAAGGCCTAGAGATTTAAATGGCTAGGACATATCTGGAGGATGGAAAATCAAAGAATGCCAAAGATGATTTTGAATAAAGCCATAGGCGGAAAAAAAGAGAAGAGACCAAAGGAAATGTGGAGAAACGAAGTGGAGGAGGACTTAAGGAGGCTAAATGTTGCAAACTGGAGAAAGAAAGCAGGAGATAGAAAGAAATGGGTAGAAATATTAAACCAAGCCATGGGACTTCAAGGCCTGTAGTGCTATTTGTTATTGTTATTATTATTATTATTATTAAACCTGAGTTCTTTTATTTTAATTTATTAAAAAAAGTAATTACCAAGAATCATATACAATTTAATATTTTTTAATTTCTGGATTTAATTCCCAACGTCTTCAATCTTCAAAATGTATTTTATTGTACTTTCAAGTAATTAAAAAATTCCCCCTCTTGGTTTTTTTTTACTTTGGATGTAATTGGAACAAACCGAAGAACATCAAGTATCGTCCCTGCTTGCTAGCAAATTAATACCATGGTTATGTATATACAATAATTAATAATAAATTATGTGGTTGAAATTATTTGTAATGGATGTAAATGCACATTTCAGCTGTCAAGTTTTTAACTCGATATTATGCATAATTACACATATGTTAAATTTATTATCCTGTCAATTTCACATTACTGAATCATTAAAAGTTTACGTGGCTTCAGTTTTTGATTTATTACTGGTCATTTGTAAACAAGTGCAATTAAATGCCCTTAACAAATTGTCAATGATTTTCTAATTGTAACGATCTTTCAAGAAAATAATGGATACAATACCTATTAGCAGTCTAGACTATTTTGTATTTATTTATATAATGTTAATTGCACAACTTCACGATTAACAATTTAATAAAGTCATAAAACATTAAATTTCAAGGTTAAACGTGTTCTTTCCCTCTCGACAAACAATCGATACACGGAGCTTTGGATAAATCGTCCGTCGATCAATAATAAAAGGCACCAATCTGACATGTCGCATAATATTAGAGAAATTCGTCGTACTAATTAGTGTGTATTAAGTTGCTTTTGTCTCTCATTTTCGAGTCCCGGTCATCGACGAACTTCGTTTTCGAATGCCACACCTTAATAATAACTTTCCAAGGCTCGTTTCGTATTGACAAACGTCGATAATTAATGATCTATTGTGAACGGTAAATTGGCAGCTATTCGAAAATTATTCGAAATGTCATTGCGTTACAAAACTTCGTTATTTTAACGCGAGTGAGAGATTAGATTATTCGCGGTCCCTCGTTTCGTGTCCGGAGATCGTAATTAACGACGCCTTTTTTCGCAAAAGCAAGCGAGCAAGTTCAAGGAAAACTCGTCGCTTTGAAATTTATTAAATTGTCCGGGGTTAGTTTGATGAATTTAATTGCGGGTAAACTTGTCGGATATGATTTTATCCGAACGTTTAATCTTTAATGGACGCATAATGTTCGCAGCTTTGTAGTGTCCGATACGTGCACTCGCAAATTTAAGTAATGACTTAACTAAGCAATTTAATTTTTTTTTGCAATGCATTTTATTAAAGTTATAGGAAATGCAATATTTTCTTATAATTTCAAAATACCAATCACAATCAAGCTTAATATGAAAGGGATGATGATTTATTTATGAATTTAGCTATAAAGCTTTAAAAGATTAAATTCTAGGAAAAACTCAAACCTAACGAAACGCATCTAAATGATAAATAAAGTCGTTAAAAAAAATGCATTAACATTATACAGTGCGGGTCAACAAAATTCCCCCCCCCCCCTTTGAACGGCTAAAGCTATCCTTATGAGAAAAAAACACGTCGATTTTTAATTTTTACGTACAAAATGTTGGAGTTGTCAAAAATTCAATTCCGCTTTCGTTGTCTTTCCAAAAGCGTCAAAATGTACAGGTGTTCCATTTAAAATAAGAAAGCTGACATCGGAATTGAATTTTTGACAACACCAACATTTTGTACTTAAAAATTAAAAATCGACGAGTTTTTTCTCATAACGACAGCTCCAGCCGTTCAAAAGTTCTCATGGGGACGGGGAAGTTTTGGGCCACACTGTATAAGTATTCGTCATGAAATTTGCTCACTGGTAACATTCATTTGTTTTTAAAATAAACAGAATTTCTCAAACTAAACTACATCTTCGTGTTCCTAAAAGTGTAACTGGGAAAGAAAAATTTGACGACGGATTAATTTCACTGGATAAGCCTTGGAATATCCAACAAAAACATAAAACGAAAAAAAATATGTTAAATGTGTACTTATTTTACACCCATTTTAAATTTAACCCAACCCGACCAAACGGCCACAGATTTATGAAATTCGACCTTGAATAAGAAAGGTCGAGTAATCTCCAAACATTAAAGGAAAAACTAAAAAAATCAAATAAAATCAAATCAAGACTAAGATTAATGAAATTTTCCAAGAAAATTACTATGCAGTAACTTTGATTTATTTTTAAAAAGAAAGAAACATGTCAAACCTAACCCCAAAAAATGACCATATCTCAGTGGTGTCGAACGCCTCGAATGCAAATCTTTGATTAAAAACCGATTTGAAAAAAAAAATATTGTTTTTCATTTAAAAAATACATATCAAAATCCAAACACACAAAAAATGTTAAAATGAAGCATATACTTCATACAGAAAGAAGCATCAAAAGTAGAACTTAATACAACAACGAAAATGGAATTAGCAAGAAAAGGAAAAATATTGTTAACTTTTATTTTTGTTCTGACACC
>JAFFZR010007706.1:0-18942 GCA_018397195.1 Lethrus apterus | reverse complement strand
TGTTCGATTTAAAATTTTAAAGTTGTTCGTGGTTGCGCACAAACGAAACACTCTGTATAACTGAAAATAATTTTAAGTGGTGGAGACCATGAATTCAAAAAACTTTTGTCATAAAATATTTTTTGTATTTTGCATAACAACGGAGATATCGAAGAATATCGCACTAATGTGACACCCTGTAAATATAATGCGCATATAAAGACCAATAAATGTCGACAAAATAATAATATTTCTGTCAAATATACTTAGATGAATCAATATTTTTTTCATGTGTACTATTCTATTGTTTATACTAGTGTCAAATTCTTGGTTGAATATGATTGAAATTATATTTATCTTTTATTCTTGAGCAATCAACCAATAAAACTCGAAATTGTAATAAAATATATTTATTACGACACACTATATTTATTAGTATATAAAAATGTGTTTCGAAGATCTTTGTCAAGCAATAAATATATTTGACATATATATAATTTTTGCCGTTTTTTCTTCAAACGGTTCAGTGCCATGTTATTGTTTTACTGTTCTCCAAATAGTCAATCAGGATTATTCCTTGCGAATAATAATTTATTCCTTGGCAAAAAAACAATGCTCATCATTTCTCAGCTGACAAAACAGTCTTCGCCTTCTTCGAGGCACGTTCACCAGACATTGTCCACTGCTTCATCTACAGTCACGAATCAACGTAAAAAAACCGTAGATTCCGATCAAAAATCGCCAAACACTGTGCTGAATCGTTTCATCTTCATAATTTGTGGATTTTAATTAGTTTTGATTTTGATACATATATTTTTTGGTAGACTTCCGAAAAGTATCTGTAAATTACAAATATTTCCGCCTAGTCATAGGCAACACAAATTGCACAAATACTGTAATGTTTCACTCAAACGAAACTAGATGGCCAGCTAAAATATTATGTCAGTCCAGTGTTACTAACTCGTTGGAAATTTCCCATATATGTGGGAAATGTTTATAGGCCTCTGAAAAAGAGAAAATGAATTGATAACATGGGAAATTCAAATAGGTTCGACTTAGTTGCAATTATTCGTTAAAAAAAGTCACCGTCGTTTATTAGGAACACTCTTAATTCGCAATTTTTTTTACTACTAGACTACTTTATTCTGTAGAACCGACAAGTGTTGTAGAATAAAAGTTAATCAAAAAAAAAAAAACTAAACAAAATTTTGTTCAATGCTATTTATGATTTATTGGACATTATTGTATTATATATTATAAATGGGAATATTCTTAGAGAATTGTGAGAACCTACGTTATCTGCGGTTGGCAACGCTGTGCCAATCTGACATCTGAAGGACTTAACGACTGAACCAATTATTTTTAGGTTATGTGCATTTAGACGTGGAATTCGGTGTCAGTTTTATAAAATAATTTCATTAATTTGTCAAATAAAATTACCACAATGGTAAGTTAAACAATGTATTATATCTAAGAAAGGTCAATACATGCAAATAATAAAGTATTTGAAGTATGTACAACCACATGGTGCCAAGATTTTATAGATGATGTAATTTACAGGCTTCTGAACGTAAAGGTACGTTCAAAGTGGAATATCTGCAAAACATTGAAAAAGAAGTACAAGAACGTTGGCGAAATGAAAAAATTTATGAAGTAGATGCTCCCAAAAAAGTAAATCGTGATCCGAATGAAAAGCTTTTATGCACATTTCCTTTTCCATACATGAACGGTAGACTGCATTTAGGGCATACGTTTTCTTTGTCGAAATGTGAATTTGCTGTACGATATCAGCGGCTGAAAGGTAAACATGTATTGTTTCCATTTGGATTTCATTGTACGGGCATGCCAATCAAAGCATGTGCTGATAAATTAAAACGTGAGATTGAATTGTACGGCAATCCTCCTATATTTCCTGATGAAGATGATGATGAAATTAAAATTATTGAAAAAGACGATGTTATACCTAAAGATAAAAGCAAAGGAAAAAAGGTAAATACTATAACTATAACTAATATTAAAAGTTGGATTCATTTATATTCAATTGTAGAGTAAGGCTGTTGCAAAAACAGGATTAGCTAAATATCAATGGCAAATCATGAGAAGTTTAGGCATGGAATATGCAGAAATTGAAAAGTTCGCCGATGCCAACTATTGGTTGGATTATTTCCCTCCTCGTGCAGTTGAAGATTTAAACAGCTGTGGTGTCCATGTAAGACTATTTTATCATCAAATTTAGATTATTTCCAAAAAAGTCTATTAGGCATTCTACATATCTAAATATCACTTCTTTGCAATTCTATTTTCATTAGCACCCTTATCCTTCTTCCTCCTTCCCACATACTCCACCTTGCCCTCCGCCCTCTCTCCTTTTTATCACAATCCTACACCCTGCCTTCCTGCAGTCTGCACTCTTGTCTTTTTGTATCTCCCTTAGGGCTCTACTTCATTATATCTTTTTGAATGATATATTTGTGTAGGTTGATTGGAGAAGAACGTTTATTACTACTGATGCAAATCCTTTCTTTGATCAATTTGTCCGATGGCAATTTATAAGACTAAAGGAACGTAATAAAGTCCAATATGGTAAAAGATATACAATTTATTCACCACATGACGGTCAACCTTGCATGGATCATGATCGTTCTTCTGGAGAAGGTGTTGGTCCTCAGGAATATACACTTATAAAAATGAAAGTGTTACAACCACTTCCAGAAAAATTAAAGTGATTATGAAAATTGCAATTACAATTTACAAACTTGTCATTTTTTCTTTAAGGAAATACTCCAATATGTCCATTTATTTTGTTGCTGCTACTCTTCGACCAGAAACGATGTATGGACAAACAAACTGCTGGGTTAGGCCGGATATGAAATACATCTCATTTATAACAACACTAGGAGATGTGTTCATTTGTACTAAAAGATCTGCTAGAAATATGTCCTATCAAGGGTTTACACCTAAAGAAGGTCAAGTGGATATACTTGTTGAACTTATTGGACAGGTAATATTTCCCAGCTTTATCCTTGGGTATTAAAATTTCGTTTTCGTTTTGTTGCAGGATCTTCTTGGATGTGCTTTAGAAACTCCAATGACATCATATAAAAAAATATATGCTTTGCCCATGTTAACGATTAAAGAAGATAAAGGAACTGGTATTGTTACCAGTGTTCCTTCGGATTCGCCAGATGATTACGCTGCTTTGGTTGATTTAAAAAAGAAACAACCTTTTCGTGAAAAATATGGAATTAAGGATGATATGGTAAAATATTCATTAGTGTATTTTCTTCCAATATCGAATATTGTTTAGGTTCTTCCATATGAACCCATACCAATTGTAGAAGTACCAGGATTAGGAAACTTATCAGCTGTGGTGGCTTACAACAAATTAAAAATTCAGAGCCAAAATGACAAAGAAAAACTTCTAGAAGCAAAGGAGATGGTGTACTTAAAAGGATTTTATGATGGGGTAATGTCGCATATTTTCCTTTTCTTTATGAATATCCACAAAAAAACACAAACAAATGTAAAAAAATATTTACATTAATTTGTTATAGATTATGTTGGTTGGTGAATATAAAGGAAAAAAAATTCAAGATATAAAAAAATCAGTACAAAAATCCCTTGTTGATAGGAAAGAGGCTGCCATTTATTATGAGCCAGAAAAATTAGTGATTTCCAGATCAGGAGATGAATGCGTAGTTGCACTTTGTGATCAATGGTATTTGGATTATGGAGAGAAGGAATGGAAGAAGCAAGCAGAAAAAGTACTTGTGGGTATGAATTGCTATCATGAGGAAGTTAGAAAAAATTTTCAAGGCTGCCTGAATTGGCTTCAAGAACATGCTTGCTCAAGAACTTATGGTCTAGGGACCAAATTACCTTGGGATGAACAATGGCTTATTGAATCTCTTTCTGATTCAACAATTTATAATGCATATTATACAATAGCACACTTAATTCAAGGAAATAGTTTCAAAGGTGATAAACCAAATGTTTTGGGTATTAAAGCGGAGCAAATGACTCCACAGGTTTGGGATTATATATTCTTTAAAAATGCGCCGTTACCATCAGATAGTGGTATTAAAAAGGATTCATTAGATTTAATGAAATCAGAATTCGAGTATTGGTATCCAGTAAACTTGAGGGTTTCTGGAAAAGATCTAATCCAAAATCACCTTACGTATTACCTTTATAACCATTGTGCTATTTGGCCTAATGATGAAGATAAGTGGCCAAAGGGTGTTCGTGCAAATGGTCATTTATTACTTAATTCCACTAAAATGTCAAAATCTGAAGGAAATTTCTTAACATTGCAAGAAGCTGTTAAAAAATTCAGTGCTGATGGAATGCGACTTTGTCTAGCTGATGCCGGTGATTCAATAGAAGATGCCAACTTTATTGAAAGTATGGCTGATGCTGGAATACTTAGATTGTATACGTTTATTGAATGGGTTAAAGAAATCTTATCCACCAAAGATTCCTTAAGAACGAGTCCCCCAGATACATTCAATGATAAAGTTTTTCAAAGTGAAATGTATTTAAAAATCAAAGAAACTGATGATTACTATAACAAAATGTTGTTTAAAGATGCACTTCGTACTGGATTTTTCGAACTACAAGCTGCAAGAGACAAGTACATCAACTTGAGCAGTATGGATGGTATTAACAAGCATCTTATTTATAATTTTATTGAAGTTCAGGCTTTACTTTTGTCACCGATTTGTCCACATGTTGCTGAGCATGTATGGGCGTTACTAGAAAAGGTACAATTTCCTAATTATTTAGGTATCACATAATGTGTTTTGTAATTTAAAATGTAATCAATGTCTTTTTTGTAGAAAACCAGTATCGTATCTAGTAGTTGGCCAGAAGTTGGAAGTATAGATGAAATTTCAATTAAATCATCAGAATATCTTATGGAAGTAGCTCATTCATTTAGAATACATTTAAAAACCTACCTTCAACCAGGTAAACCAAACAAATCTAATCCAAAACCTGTAGCTGTTGAAAAGCCCAACTTGATTACTATTTGGGTAGCAAAAACATTCCCACCTTGGCAGAGTTGTGTACTTACTATAATGGAATACTTATTCGATGTAAGGTTCATAAATTATTTATTTGTATAGTTTACGGACTAAATTACACCTTTAGAAACATCAACAATTACCAGACAACAAAATTTTATCTTCTGAATTTGCAACTAAAAAGGTATTACAAAAATATATGAAGAGAGTAATGCCATTTGCTCAAGCTACACGTGAAAAGTTGGAGAAAATTGGGCCAAAAGCTTTTGCACTTACATTAGAATTTAATGAAGCCGAAGTATTAAAAAATAACCGCAAATATATTGCTGACACGTTGGATGTAAGTGCTTTTGCCAGTATTTTTTTATTTTTTATATGTTTTTTGTTATTCAGGTAGAAGAAGTTGTGATTCGTTTTACTGATGAAGAAGGTGCTACGGAAAAGATGAAAGAATGCTGCCCTGGTCAACCACACATTGTATTTAGTACAATTCCTGGCGTGAAATTGGATTTTATTAATCCGATACCTATGTCCGGCCTTTTTCAACACTCTATGAAAATTGCCAATGGAAATAGTTGTGAGAAAATTGTAAAGAAATTAGCTAAGGAAATTAGAGCTGTAAAAGGTTATTTTTTTTTATATGCAGGGTCATTCTGAAATGTGTCCCACTTTTTTAACAACTGATAGCTGACCATAGCCCAACCCCAAATATGCAAAAATGAAGGTGTGTCAGAAAAAAATATTTTAAGTGTTGTGTAAAATGTGACAATAACGCCGAAGTATCATCAATAAAGGCTGTTTTGCAACATTTCATGTTATTCCCGCCAAAGGAAGTTGATTTTCAACGCGACACGTATTGAAATGGACACAGGATCGTACTTATAATCGAATGCCCATATAAAATATGACATTTAAAATGAAGGTAGGATCGCCGTTTTTGCAGATTCGGGTTTGGGTTAAGGTCAGTCACCTGTTAAAAAAGCGGGACACATTTCAGAACGATCATGTATATTATGTATTTATTATTTTTTTTTTAACGTATTTTTACAATTGAAAAATGTTATTATCAATATTGTAGATCCACAGACTATACAGTTATGGAGGAATGAAGATCCTATTCTTGGTAATCGTAAGTTACCATTGTTTAATCAGCCAACAAAAGATAAGGTTTTAATACCAAGTGACAGTATTTTTGAAGTCAATATTGAAGAGAAAAAAATATTTGTTATTGCGAAAGATGGCAGGTTTGATGTAGGTACTGCAGTAACCTACATTATGTGATAAGGATCATGTGTTTTTTATTTATTATTTAAGATTTAACAACAATGTTGTAATTCAATCAATAAATGAATTTATGAATTAATTTTTCTTTAACCCATTTTTCACCAAGCTTAGAAAAAAGCATTAATTGTGAATATGATAAATCTCAAAGCATTTTGTGTGAAGATGTACCTTTTACACAAAAATATTGTATGATTGTCGTAAATCTTATATCTTCGTCTCGCCTTATTTCCGTCTTTAATTCTGTTGATATTGGATGAGAACAACAAAATTTTATTTTTTACCCACTGCAAGGTTTCGTCATCGGAACCATAGCGTGTGATCGAACGTGGAACGTGTGATCGAACGTGGAACGTGTGATCGAACGTGGAACGTGTGATCGAACGTGGAACGTGTGATCGAACGTGGAACGTGTGATCGAACGTGGAACGTGTGATCGAAAAAAAAAAAAATTAGTCTAAAATACTTTACTTTACTTAAACCACTATTTATTTCAAATTGACGTTTGTCAAAAATGTCCAAACAAATCAAAGCTTTTCGTTTAGAATCCTACTTTTAGAAATGGAAATAAACCAGAAAACGGTGATGATGGAAAAAGGTTGTTGTATCGGTTGGGTTCGCTTCGTAAATTGAAATTCGAAAGTCAGTTTTTAAAATTTATAGTTGGATTGGCATGGATTAGGTTCGCCCCATAACTGAAATTATTGAAATTCAAAAGGTCAGTTTCTAAAACTGTTAGGTTCGCTCCGTAATTGAATTTTAAAATTTATAATTTATGGTTGGGTTGGCATGGCTTAGTTTCGCTCCATAATTCAAATGATTGAAATCCAAAATGTCAGTTTTTAAAAATTTATCATTTATGGTTGGGTTCGCTCCGCAATTGAAATTCAAAATGTAAAAAAGAGTGTACAAAAGAAGTATAAAAAGGAGTACAAAAAAAATACGAAATTCAAATAACCTATAAGAACAATTGCTGCCCCAAATGGCCGGCGCTCGTGGGCTTTTTAGCCCTGTGATTAGGATGGCCCTGATAGTATGTGTAGACTTTATGAGAACTGTTGAATCTGTTAACGAAAAAATAAAGAAAATGGATTACTTCTAAAGGCACGTTTTCCTCCACGGTCGCCAGTCGCCGACGCATTTCTGTTGTTATGTGTTTTCCGCAGCTCACCATACAACGTTTAAAAATGTGTGTCGAAAAACTTTAATTTTATTGCTGCTAAATTATCAAGCAGAAGAGGAAAATTTACTTCTTTCTTTAATTTTGGAAAGTGAAAAAAAAAAGAAAAAATATTACCCTCGTTTAGGCGGAGAACATTAGAAGGATTTCAATCAATATTAGTGATTGATCGTTTAACTGGTTTACTTTCGAATCACGTGCTATCAATTTAATTATATATTGGAGCTCATACAAGATGATTTTAAATTCGCTACGAATTAGTCGCTTGTCTGCTTTCAAAGCAGTCAGGCTACTGGTCGTCGAGCGATGGGCGAATGAAGTTAGTAGCGACGACTCATTCGTCGCTAGGAAAACGAACCGATTTAAAAAGCATTGTATGTGTATTGACGAATGAGTCGCCGCATCGCTACTGAGTCGCAGTCGTCGGTGACTGACGACCGTGGAGGAAAACGTGTCTTTTACGCATAATTTTGCATAAAAAACTAATTCTAATCCAATCAAACTACGTCCATTGCGAATCTGGGACGGTGGATTCTTTACAGTTCAATTTATCGCTACTTATTATCTGAAATACAAAAAGAAATGATAATACAAATTCTTAATAGATTAAAACAAAAGAAAAAAAAACATTACACAAAGCTCAAATATTAATTACTTTCTTGATATAAATGAAGAAAAACTATCTTAGAATTTAAACTACATAAATAAACATTTAATGTTTTCCTCGATACTATATGAATAAATAAAACGTTTTAATTCGCAACGAACGGATATTTTTCTGTCAAAATTGTTTTAACATGTCCCAATTATTCTTGATCATAACTACGGTATAGTTATTTCGAACGGAAACGTATTATTGTACCTAATTGGACATAAAACGGACGTTGTATCACAATAATTATATTACCGTGAACTGCAGTAGAATAATAATGGCTTTCTACTATACTACGTTTGAGCATCAAACGATTTTATCAGTTATTCTTAACATTCTTCCATGGCATACATTTAAATTTTATGTTTCTATTTCGGTTGTAAATTAAAAGCAATGGGTAATGAATTTTATCTATTTAATAGCCACAATTTTTGTTATTACACATAATTTGTGTGAAAGTTTTGTGATTATACACAAAAATTATTTTATAAAGACTTTATATTAATAATTGATGCAAGTTGTATGATTAGAAATTCTTCGCATGCGTATGCTCCCCATTAACATGTAGCTCTAGAGAAACATGTAACTCATCACCAGCCATTTATGTACCTCGGTTCCATATATTTACATATAAATTAGGATACATATTCTGCGTAAACAGATTATAATTTGCAATATTGAAGAGAAAGCGGAACTATATTAGAAAATGCAAAGCCATGCAAAGTAGTATTGTTCTATGACGGAGATCGTGGTAGGTTCAAATGAACGTTTATGTATGTACAGTATGCTGACGTGGTTAAATACGGCACTGATATAATGGAAAATTATGTCACTAAATTATGACACTATTCTAATATCGACCGTATCAATAATAAACCTATTTAAGTCGAGTTTTCAAAGACACGTTTCCTTTTTTGAGACATATTTCTTATACTTTCGATTATTTTTCAGTATTTTTGTTGGGAACATTCACGTTTAGTTAAACATAGAGCAAGTCACAGATTAATGTAAAGCTTTCGAAAGACCAAGTCACAGAATAATGTAAAGCTTTCGAAAGCTTCGAAAAAAGGCTGACGATTGCCATAAGGCGATAACTTTTCAAGAGTTCTGAAAATGTTATTTTCAATTGCAGAAGAAAAATTTTGATTTTTTTCCAATGCCGTTCAGAACAATAAATATGCATATGCTGATGTTTATATTATATTAGTGTCAAATTCTTGGTTGATAGAATACTTATCTTTTTTTTTTTTTCTTTTCTTGAGCGTGCAACCAATTAAAACGCAAGTTGTGCAATAAAATATATTTATTACTGTTATATTTTACTATGGAAACCTTTTTATAAAAATAGTTTAAGTAATAAATATATTTTATTGCACAACTTGCGTTTTAATTGGTTGCACGCTCAAGAAAAGAAAAAAAAAAAGTTTATATTAAAAAAAAAGTTTGCAATTTTTTGTATTCTTGGGTAATCCAGATTAAGTTTTAAAGAAGCGTTTCAAAAATATTCATCAAATCATATGTTCTTGCAAAGAATAACTTACATAATAATGAATTTTAATACTTTACTTAGACGCCATATTTTAACGTGAGCTCATTTAAATTAAAATATGACAATTCTTAAACATGATACGATTTTACCAAAACATAAATAATCTTATACTAACTTGTGCGTTAGTTCTAACTCAATTTCCTTACTAAAACATGACTTATGCGAACTAATAAATAAACTGAAAAATTGTACTACATTTTCTGCTGTTATTAATTTTAAATTCGTACTAAAAATCAATAAATTCTATTGTCGTATTATCCATTAGAAAATTCAATTTCGAAAAATAATATGAACCCATTTATACTTTTTTTGTAAGCTTTAGTCAATTGCGCCACGTCAGAATACCATTATTAAAAATTACATTTATCATCCACATTAGAATTTGATCGCTCGCGATGAATTGACGAGAATGCTTTTCTCGATCCAGTTTGAATAGCATAATAATTTGATGGAAATGGGAAAGAAAGGGAAGCGCAAATGAATCCCATTAGACTTTAATAAGTCTTTTTATTCCGAACTTATTTTTCATTTTCCTAAATGGATCCACCGGATAACGAGCGGTAAAGTAATTATGTAGGTAATCACGTATTTACTAATGAGCTAACTTTTAATTAAAGTACCAATAATGAATTGATCGTAGATTGTGTTGGCTTATCATCTCTTTTTGTTCATGCACAATTTATTCTAACCAACGTGTTTCATTTAATCGGTACTAAAGAGTTAAAATGTCGACTATAATCTGCAAGGATAAGTTATTAAACAAAATATAAATTCAATAACGGAAAAACACTACTCGTCTTTTTTTCACGGGTAAAGAAAGACGAACAGTTTTTTTTTTTTGAAAACAAAAATTACATTTAAGCTGTAACTTCAGGATGTGAGGACTGTAATAATAATAATAATTATAAAAAAAATAACCAGTTTGCTTATTTATTGTCACAAATATAACTTCCCGTTCTGAAAGTACATACTTTAGTGATTCGTAATTTTAACAGAAAAGATTTTATACGTAGCCTTTCTTTTATATGTGTATTATAAATTATTATACCTAATAGGTATAACTAGGTGTATTAATAGGTAAAAATTGGATTTCTGATATTAGTAAAATATCAATGTTTTGATTAGTGATAATAGATTTTACTTCATCCGCATGCCCATGCTCATGTTCATTCGCATTCCACAAGGCAAGAATTTTTTTTAAAGAATTTATTCATTTTGTGAGTTTATTATGACTGTTGTTAGTAGGTTTATCATAGTTCCCATTTGTTCTGTTAGAGTTTTCATCATGATTTTCAGTCATATCGTTTGATTTGTGTTAAGAGCTTGTGCAGGGTTATATATTAGTTGTTCGTGATGTTGACCCCATAGTGCTGGCATCTGACACACTGAGGTATTTCCTTCCCTTTTTTGATGAGGTGACTCGAATTTAATTCTTTGGTGAAGCAAGTATTCTATATTGTATATCTCTTTGTTATTGGTTGCAGGTTTGTCAACGAAGAACATCCTTGGGTCTTTAGTTCTGTAGTGTCTTATATTCAAGATGATTTCTACGGTGTGACCATGAGTTACAATTACAGTTTGTAATTGTTTAATGTCAACCGAGTAATGGCATGTTTTTGGGTACCGTTCTGTAATTCCTGTTTTCCCTTAGCTTGTACAGGGTGTTCAAAAATGATTAAGATGACCGTAGGCAACCAAATATACAGATTCGAAATTTGAGTTGGTAAAAAATAAATTGCCTTGTCTTTTATGTCATTTGCTTATGTCATACGGTTTTTCGTCTTGTCAATTTTCGATTAAACTTAATGTAAGACTGTCAATACATTCTGTTTCAGTTACATGAAACGTTTACTTTTCAGTTTTACTTAAAAAATTGGTATTTACTTCCACTAGTAACTAATAAACACCAAACACTGAGTAATGTGATAAATGTAATGTGTAATGTAATGTGATAAATTTAATAAAATAACGTCTAGGGATTTATTTGTTAGCATATACCAATCTGTATATTTGGTTGCCTACGGTTCTCATCTTAATCATTTTTGAACACCCGGTATGTGTAGAACTCAGTTTTTTTTCTTCAAGGGTTTTAGCTATTATTGTATAAATGTTTGATGCCTTGTATTTTCAGTTAGTCGTAACTCAAGATTTTGATTTCAAAGTTGTCCGCAGCTATTGTCTTCAAAAGAATAATGAGTGGAGATATATTCTTAACCCCTTTGATAAAAATTTGAGTTTATTGAATTTTATCTTCATTTCTTGGTGCGTTTTCTGTGCAAGAGTATTGTCATTGTCTAGACTATTAAATCGATTTGAAGTGGTTATTGGAGAATTTGGCCAGTAATCATCAATTTTTGTTTGTTTAACTAACTTATTGTATGGGCTGGATCTACTTCGTTTTTTTTTTAATACTCTACAACTTTCCATTGAAAAATATTGGACGCTATGAAAGAATTTTGCAATTTGAAACAGAATTTTGCATTTATCGTCTTTGTATGAGGATCACATAAACGCGAGGAGGTATATTAAGTGTCAGGCGTGGAGGTATTTTGGCTGGAAAATATTGAACGCTATGAAAGAATTTTGCAATTTGAAATAGAATTCTGGATTTCCCGCCAAAATACCTGCACGCCTGATACATAATATACCTCCTCGCGTTTATGTGATTCCCATACAAAGACGAGAAATGCAAAATTCTAATTCAAATTGAAAAATTCTTTCATTGCGTCCAATATTTTCCCGCCAAAATACCTTCACGCCGGATACTTAATATACCTCCTCGCGTTTATGTGATCCCCATACAAAGACGAGAAATGCAAAATTCTATTTCAAATTGCAAAATTCTTTCATAGCGGCCAATATTTTCCCGCCAAAATACCTTCACGCCAGTCCAGTCAAATCGGTGAAAAGTTTAAATAAAATAAGTTCTTAATTGTTATTTAGCTTATGTCGAAAAGATGCTTTATACTTACTACTTACGACTTACTTCTAAGTTTAGTCGTTTCCGGTCGCTTCCTATATGTGAAGAAAATAAGAAATATAATAAATAAATTTAAGCATACAAAATAAAAATAAACACTGTTTTAAAATTTATTTATTGGCAACGTTAAATATCTATTTTGGATGTCAAAGAAAACCGTAGATAACTTAGAAGGATAATGGCATAGTAGGATTGTAGTAATTTATTATTTAATTGACAAATGTATTACGCGTTAATAAAATTCTTCACGAAAAATATATTCTTAACATTTTAAAGCAAACAATGGGTCGACTATTTACAATAATTAAAACACAAATGAGGATAAATCATATTATGTTATAATTCTTTAAATACATTTAATATCTAGCTTAACGTAGGGATATTATACAGTTATTTCATTTAGAAAATATGGAGTATGTACAATTTGATATAGAGAGAATGTTTGATGTAATCACAAAGCGTTGTCTTCTTGCTTAAGTAAATTTGAGGGAATGACATAATTTTGTTCGCGAAAATGTATATAACACCAAAAAGCGGTTAACTATTAATTCACAATAATAATTAATAATCGACAGTGCTCTTACGATACCGCCGCGGAATCACATTATCAATCATTGCGGAGAGGTATAACGAGCGAAAGGTAAGATCGCACGAACAATAGCAAGTACAATATTCTTGATAAATGCGAGCCCGTAAAAGCACTGTTTACATTTGGATGAATCTATACGATTTGTATCTGCCCGAAGATCACAGCTTACACTAGAACAATCTGTAGTTTTCGCGAGGCGATAACTTCTACAAGGTCCTTTGTTCATCTAAATAATACTGTTGCGGTGCCATCAATCACGGGCCTTTTAGTTTGTCTACTAATTGTACGAGATCATTAAAATTAGTCGTTAGGATTATTGAGCGGCGCGATTAATTAACGTTAATCCTGCACCACACGCCGTTCATTTTAAACAAGTTACTGTTCAACGAATTTGCACCTGCACAATAGGTTATAAAAATAAAAATAATTTATTTTTTCGGGGAAGTCCATAAGTGAAATTTAAATAAGGTTAGGTCTCACAACGTACTTACTCAATGAACGCCAGTACGGTGGAAGCCCAAGGAAGAAAATCTTAAATATATACCAATTAATTAAAATGTTCTTTTAAGGCACACGTTTATTTTATAAATATATTTCGTTTAAACCCTGTGATGGAAGTTCACACTATTTGGTCCAGTACACATAGCACCAAGCTAACACAACACCAGTGCCTTCGGCACTAGTTTTAGCCATTCTCACACTTCCGTGCCATCTTCACATTCATCTTCAAACAGGGGACCTGCAGACGCTCGCTTTTTCGGCTTGGGTGGAGGTCTTGGTGGAATTTTCGGTGTTTTACCGTCAGGTGTTGGCAACAACGACGCGGTAGATTCTCGCCTGGAATCCACAGTTTCCGGACTTCTCGTCCAATTAGAACGAATTACGTCAGCGTTTGGACTTAGTACTCGATGAGCCGAAGCACTTCGAGGAAGCGTAGTCGCCATTGGTGGAGAATCATGTTCGGCTATGGGATCGCATGGAATAGAAACAAGATTTGGTGATAGAGGATAAGTTGGCCGAACGTTACCCTTCGGTGTTGAGGTTTTTGGTGTAGAATTCTCACCGATTCGATTAAGTGATAACGCGGAACTTCCAGTGGCCGTGGTACGAAGACCCAAATTATCGTAAAGGGGCTCACCCAAATCAGAGGTAGGTGGTTCACTACTCCAACTTTGGCGCGGACGTCTAGGTATTGTCACGTACCCACCTTGACGGGGAACTCGAACAGGAGGTCCGTTAGGCGAAGTAAAAGGAGAATGGGATCGAGAGTACGGTAAAGTGCGATAAATGCTATCATACAATGGACTGTGTAATGGAGACTGAGGTCCATGATTTGCAGGAAGGCGTGACGTATCAGCAACGGTTGACGCCGAACTACCTGCAGGTGAAACTTGGGGAATGGCATGAGGAGGAAATGACAATAAATCTGGTGGGTAATGATTTTCTCTTCTGTAATCGGTTATATGACTTGGAATCTTCGTTGGGTACCTCGATTCGAATTCTAAAGATCTCGATTCCTCATCTCCTGCTGGAAATAAAATAAAATACTTATAATTTAAGGTTATATCATTTATTTGTTTGTTTTCTTAATTTATTACTATACGAAATCTAGAATGATAATTCTGACTAAAAATAAACTCTAACATCAATAACTTACCAAAACTAGAGTCATCATCCATTAGCATCTTCTTCACTTCACTGACTTCTGTACCTCCACTTGTTACCGAGGTAGCACCGGAATATTGTCGAGGTGGTTTGACAACGGGGTTTACTTCAGTAATGAGAGATTTTCCCATGTCATTGGGATGTCCGTCTAAACTAATAAATTCGTTGGATTGGCTTAATCCATGTGTTTTAGACAATACATTGTTGCCTCTTCCATTTCGTTTGCAGCAACAGTATATAAGTAAAAATGTCACTAAAAGAAGAACGACGGCACCAATAGTAATTCCTATTATCCAAGGAATAATGCTTCCTGGTGCGTTCGTATAATAACCACCGTCTATATAACTTCCTGGACGTATAGATAAAGTAACATTTCCCTCAGTTGAACCTCCAGGATTTTTCGCGATACATTTATACTCTCCTCTATCCCTATGACTAAAATTAACTATTGTCAGGTTGTTCCAAACAATAGAGCCTTCTTGTGTTTTAATTGTTATGTATTTTTGAACATTCTGTCTTGGATCTCTATCCACTATGCGACCATTAGAGTACCATTCCGTGTCTGGTACAGGGTCGCCTTTAACTTTGCAACTGATTGTATAGTTAACTGAGCTTACTTCTATCGGTGCCGTTGAATTCGGTTCTAAAATTTCCGGGCTACATGCAAAGACAACATCTTGGTCATTCCATAACCTTCCATGCAGTGCTTTAGGTTCATCGCATTCGGTATAAGTAGTTACCAAATTCTTTGCAACAGAGACATTCCTAAATGCTTGCAAATGACAGTCGCAAACCCAAGGATTACCTTGAAGGGTAAAGCTTGTTATTTTATAAAAATGGTCAAGAAAATTTCCTCCAATAGTTTTTAATTTATTATTACTTAAGTCTATATGCTGCAGAGTACAATTTGGTCCAAAAACACTACTACTAATATTTTCGATTTTATTATTATTTAAATACACCCTTTGCAAGTGGGTCATGTTAACGAACAGATTATCTCCAAGATACGTCAGCAAATTATAAGACAGACTAATAACACGTAGTTTCGTGTTACTACGGAAAACGAGGGGATCTAATTTGCGTATATCGTTATTCGACAATTCCAGTTCAATTAGCAAACTTAATCCTTCAAATGCCGTTCGACTGACGTCCTGAATACTACAGTTGTTTAGTTTCATCTTATGTACATCGCTCAAGTTTGCTTCGGAAAATTCTCTTGCTTTGAGTTCGTATAGTTTATTGGAAGAAAAATCGATATCTCTTAATTCGTTGCTTAACGTTTTTGGTATCGAACTCAGTTGTGAATTTCTACAATCGGCGAATTTTTTCCCACCCGACCAAGTACACTTGCATCTATCACAATGAGCCGTCCAGTCGACTTCGATACCAACGACCATCAATATTCCAACGAGGAAAATGAAATATATTTTTGAAACCATTGTTCATTAAGTAGGTTTTGTCAATCCATCTGTAACAAAATAAAATAATAATAATCGATTACAATTTCGTTTAACAATAAAAACGTTTTCATATAACAAATTTGAACCATTTAGAATAAATATGTAGTGTCATTTGTTCAATTACTGATGAAAGAAACCCATTAAGCATAAAGTCAAGTACACGTTGATATTAGCTTCTATCAAAGCAAGCGGTTCACGAATTATTTACGTTTTCTTCTAGAAATTCTCATGTGCCGGAAATTTACAATTAACGAGTACGTTATAGGGATAAGCGGTACACATGATTATTTTATTATGTGCCAGCTATCTTAATATGAAAACTTGAAACCAACCGTCGTTTTAACTTGATCAATAATGACACAAAACAAGGTATTTATTTATAGGAAGTCATCTACGAATATAATTGATGAGGTAGCTTATGTAACGGTACTAATACCTTAATACTTTTTAGATATTTTACATAAAAAATATAGCTATTTATACAAATCGCATTTTGTATATATTCCAAGAAATCGTGACATATTTCTGCTAAGTTAGAGACTGTTCCAATGAAAGCAAATATGTGCTTAAAAAAAAACTAACAATATGCAAATATGTGCTTAAAAAAAAACTTACAATTAAAGTGAATATAGAATAGCAGATTTTTTGGATTCAGACTTCATCTAAATTCTAAATAATTCGAATAATTTTATAAGTTGGTATCTTAATAAAATTATTCGAATTATTTTGAAATTCTTTACATTAAATGAAAGCCACTAGAATTCTCAAGGCTTTCATGTATTAAAATTTTACCAAAACTCTATTAAATCGTGTCTAAAAATGAAAGAACAAATTACTAGTTTCCTAAAGTCCTGAAATCATTAATAAAAAAGAACAATTTAATTACTACAAAAGAAACAAATGGTAAGATTAAAATTATTAGCCCGTCTCGTTAAATAATTCAGCGACTCTTGTAATAAAGGAATAAATCCCCAGTAGAATTAGAGTAAATTCCTCATGCATAGCTTAGTACAAAGCTGAAATATTAACGTAACCTGTGCTTTTAACATGGTTCAGGATGCACAACTTATTCGGCGCAGAAATCCCACGTAATTAACATTTTATATAGCCGAACATTATAATTAATTTGAAGGAGTTCTCTGCTATTTTAATGAAAATTTCTCAATTTCATTACAACAGTATTGTAGATTTCACTGAATGGAAGGTCGAAATATGTCGAATAATGATAGGTTTTGTGTATACAAAACATAAATCTGCAAATTGCCTTGCATCTTCACATATCTAAAACATATATTTCGAAAACTTAAAAAATCAGCAAGAATGTAGTAGAGATATCGATGAGAAAAATCTCGGTCTGTATCACGTAATCATATCCTGCCTATATTTACGATATGAGTAGCTAGGCACTTTAACAAACATGCCCATGATTCATCAGGGAATTTCGATAACTATAAGAGATACAAAAAAATTACTCTACCATCCTCGATCGCTTTTTTGGAGAAAAGTTCAATGGTGCAAACCAAATTTGGATATCGTTTTTTGTTTTCGAGTTATGCGCAAAAATTCTTTTTTTTCAGTTTTAGTTTTATGGCTTTATCTTGGTTATTTGGAAAAATGAAGGAAAATAATGTCCACGTTCTTCAGGCACTTTTTTGATAAGAATGCAGTGGCGTTGTTAGTTTGTTGAAAAAGTTCTCCAAATTCGAGTTGTGACATAAAGTTATAATTTTTTATATGGAACCCATAGTTGGCTGTGGCTTAAATGAAAATATAATTTCTTTCCCTTTTCAACAATATACAGGGTGACTGACGAAAAACCTTTGGCGCTGTATCTTGCTTAGTTTTTATCCGATTTGAACAAATTAAACATCAAATGGAAATCGCTTTACAAATACTTTGACATGGACCAAAGTAATATTTTTTCAACTTTCTTTTTTCAAATGGCACTGTATATATTTTTTTATGCATTCTTATGGAGAATTTTTTTTCTGAATACCCTTAAGTAAAAAGATAAAGCAAAAATATTATTTTAATTGAAAAAAAATGAAAAATTCAAATATCTGGTAACCAGAATTAGAGCAATAAAAATCTATTGTAGGTGCTCAAAATTGCCTCCGTGCTGTTCCAGACACTGTCGACACCGTCTAGAAACGTCCATCGTTGCATTCAGTAAAAAAATGGGGGTTATTTCCTGACAGACTTCCACTCAAAAGGTTTCAAAAGTATTCATCTAATAACAAAAAAATTATGAGCTTCTTAAGATGTGGATGACCATTTTTTGACCACTAAAAAAAACACGTAGAAGAGAAAATAACATGTCAAATAATGCTTTCTTTTAGTACAAATCCACATACCTAATTTGGTCCCAATCGCGATAAGCGTTAGAAAGTTTTCTCGAAAAAACGATTTCTTTTCAGGACATTTGCATCCCTCTAGCGGCTAAACTAAGCAACTTTGAAAAGAGGTAAGTTGGGTTAAATCGTCCTATTTTGACCTCAGGAATATGTGTTATTATTTTGTACAGACCTTTCGGGGACACCCCGTACATTAACAATATACAAAGAACAAATTTAAATGTTGTTA
>JAFFZR010007702.1:0-12418 GCA_018397195.1 Lethrus apterus | reverse complement strand
CAATTTTTACGAAAATTTAAACTAAAGATAAAACCGTCGTTTTAGCGGATTTGGGTTGGGGACAAGGTCAGCCATCACCTATTAAAATAGTGGGACCTATTTCAGAATGACCGTGTATATAAATATGATGGACGAGTAGGTTTAACATCTGCTGATTCAACAAGATCACCTTCGGGACGAATCCATTTTTATCAGCTGTGTAGTATATGGTGTTTTGTGCGCCATCAGAACCTTCAGGATTGAATATTCAAGTAAAAATATACAGGGTGATCCATTTGAAGAAAATGAGAAAAATGAAGACGACAACCTGCATATTCAAAAATAATTTTCTGAAATGCTCATTTATCTCTACTTAAACACTGCCTTTGGTCGAAATCTCTAAGTGTAACAGGAAATGAGAAATCGAAAAACGGAGCTCATATGCAGGACCCTGTATACGGGTGTCCCCGAAAGGTCTGTACAAAATAATAACACATATTCCTGAGGCCAAAATATTTAACCCAACTTATCTCTATTCAAAGTTGCTTCCTTTAGCCTCTAGAGGGATACAAATGTCCTGAAAAGAAATCGTTTTTTCGAGAAAACTTCTAACGCTTATCGCGATTGAGACCAAATTTGGTATGTGGATTTGTACTAAAAGAAAGCATTATTTGACACGTTATTTTCTCTTCTGCGTGTTTTTTAAGTGGTCAAAAATGGCCATCCACATCTTAAGAAGCTCATAATTTTTTTGTTATTAGATGAATACTTTTTTGCTGATAGATACATAAGTTACATACATTTCTTGTCTCTTGCTCCATTTCGTCATTTCTCATAGTTTAGGCAGAAAAACCCTCAACACGAACTAGAAAGAGTGTCTACTGCATTTTGGATGCGTTGCCATAATTCCTGCAGTAGACACTCTAAAAAACGATGTCGAAATGATGATACTTAGAAGAATCCAGTTCAATTTTTTACGACGTGTTAATCTTAGCAATCATGCAGAAGGCGGTATATTCTCGAACATTTGTTGTGAATTTTTTCGTTGATTTGATTAAAATTTCTAGTTCGTGTTGATGGTTATTATTTTTTTCTGCCTAAACTATGAGAAATGACGAAATGGAGCAAGAGACAAGAAATGTAGGTAACATATGTGTCTATCAGCAAAAAAAGTTCAAAAGTATTCATCAAATAACAAAAAAAGTATGAGTTTCTTAAGATGTGGATGACCATTTTTTGACCACTTACAAAACAGGCAGAAGAGAAAATAACATGCAAAATAATGATTTCTTTCAGTACAAATCCACATACCAAATTTGGTCCCAATCGCGAAAAGCGTTATAAAGTTTTCTCGAAAAAACGATTTCTTTTCAGGAAATTTGTATCCCTCTAGCGGTTAAAGGAAGCAATAGAGGTAAGTTGGGCTAAATCGTTCTATTTTGGCCTCAGGAATATGTGTTATTATTTTGTACAGACCTTTCGGGGTCTCAAATTGGAATATGCCGTGCGTATTTTGCAGCAAATAAAAAATATGTATGGTTTTTGTAAACTACTTGAATTTGTGTGTTATTTTTGCCCATTTTCTTAAATAAGAAAAAGATTTAGAAAATTTCAATTGTGTTCGGCCAATTCACCGTTGTACAATATTCAAGGACCTTTGTACAACAAATAATGTTGAGGAAATTCTGTGAAACTGGTAATAAGAAAGTGCCATAATATATTCTTTTGAAGAATTTTTTTAAAGAATTTCAGAAGAAATAGAAAGGATTTATTTTAATTGCCAAGTATTCTCTAACGAAGTAACATAAGAGGCATAATTCCATGTCTCAATCTAATCTGCCTTATATAGAAAAATATCATACTCAGCACCTAGAGAAACTTTATGGCTTGTATCGTTAGAAATCATGTGGTTGGTCTATTTTTTATAGACCACTGGCCAATAATATCTTGAACTCGTCCAACAACACGTTGTGTTTTAAAGAAATGAATTATTTCCAAGTCGTGAGATATACTTTCTACAGAACTACGTATGCACCTCCGCATTACACTTGAGTATTAAAAGAGAATTTGGATGTAGCCTTCTCTTCATTGACTGGCCACAGAGATCACCGGATTTATTTCTCCTACAGTTTATTTATAAAGTTTTTTTAAAAAGTCGATTTTATGTAAATAGACCCAGAGGTATGAAGAATTAAAAAAAAATGCATTCGTAATGAAATTGTGGCAGTTCGCAATAAATGTATTCAAAATGCCATTAGAAGCGTTACAGCCGGTGACATTTAGGTCGGGGAACACGATACGTGTTTAGTTATTTTTTGCAAATCTTTTTAATAATTTTCTTTTTTGTTTTTAGTTTTTTTCATGTTTGCGTTCATTAAACATCATTTGTTAAGTTACTGCTCTCCGTTCTTTTTTGTTTTTAAAAAGTAAATTGATGCTATAAATTATGTTACTTTTGGTGTTTTGTCAACATTTTCCTCATGTAAGATCATGACGCTTTTATTTTTGAAAAAAGAAAAGTCAGCTCTCCAATGATCTAATAACACGAGACCTACGTTGTAATTTTAAAATGTTCAAGATGGCGGCACTATACGTAGATGACCTTAATTTTTTTTTTCATCTGCTGCTAATAAGCAGAAAACATGACATTTATATTTTTGAAAAGAGAAAATTCTGATCTTCATTGATGACCACGTAATCTAGATTTTAATTTAAAAAAATTAAAAATGGCAGCAGTATTCAACAAGGCGTTAAATTTCTTTTTCAATTGTTGCGTAATCGCAGAAAATATTCCATTTCGACAAACCCGATTTTTTAAACTATAACATAAAGCGTTTAGACAGAGGGCTTTGTTGTCAGACGTTTTAGCAATCTTGAATATAAGATACAATTATGTAATTTACATGCAATACATTTAATTAAATAAAACACAAAGAAATCAATGTATTGAAATTTTGAATTTTTTACTAATCCATTCGTTACTTTAAATACACAAATTTCACTAAACATATTATTATTGCTTTTAAAGATAATCGTACCTGTAAAGTTGTCCTAAATTGTAGTGGGCATTAACGTGATCTACAGAATAACGAATTGCGAGCAGGAAATGTTGTTCCGCTTCTTCTCCGTTTGTTATTAACGTACCCAAATTGTTGTGAGCGCTGGCATACATTGGCCATAATCTAAAGCGCAACAAATATTGTCTAGCATTAAACAAAGCATTTATACATACTTCAAAGCTGTGCGGTAATGCGATTTTGCTAATTCGGGTCTTGCCGAATCCCGCAGAAAATTGCCGAAATTGTAATGCATTTTAGCATTGTGCGGCAAGGTTATTAATCCAGCTCTGCAAAAGTAAACATGTTTAATGAACATATTGTAATTTCATGTGTAATATGAGTGCTGTCTAGTTACAAAAGCATCATAAAGCACTCAAACGTAAATTTGTGTTGAACTACTTAAAAGATTTTAATTGAAGTTTATGAAAGATCTGCGATTGATTTCAGTTGTTGATCTCGAATCACGTTAATTAAAAACTTACATTCTATTATGGTTAGCCTAATTTATAATTGGTAATCTTTTTAATAATAATTTTTGAAGACAATTTAAATTCTCTATACAAAAAGTAAAATGTGCACTTGCTGTAAACAATTTATGAAATATGAGCAACAAAAAATTACTATAGTTTTAAAAAAATAACAATAAATGGGGAATAAGTTAATTTTTTTTTACAATTTTTTTGCAATATTTAAAAATAAATTTTATTAAATTTATAAATAATTTAAAAATTTTAAATAAATAAATGTGCAATTTATTCGTAATTATTCGAGAGGTACGATAATGATAAGGAGTGGTAAGGAGTCTCGGGCAAGTTAAGATAAGAATGGTTCTAGAACAGGACGGGAACAAGCAGCTGAAGTAGACAGCTTAGTTAAAGTAGAAAATAATCAGCACGATAACCCATAAGTGGCAAAGGGTGTACATCGGAGTGGAACAAATCGAATGGATGCATGAGACAGTACATTACAAATAAGAATATATGTTATGATTTGAGTAACAAATCCGCATAAATATTTTTTAAAAATGTAAAGCATCATACCATCATAAAGATGGAAAATTAAAAACATTAAAACAAAACAATTACGGTTATCCAGCTGTGTGTATAAATACCGTAAAAGAGATTCTCTAGATCGCCAGTCTTTGTTCCTAGTGACAACTCGTAAACAACTGGTTGTCAAAACCAAGAATATTAAACAAAGGAGTGTATGCCGGTGACGTGTATATGATACCCACATCAATTGGATTCCATACACCGTCAATAGGATACAACCGGTGCTAAAAGCAAATTTAATTTCGTTATGTAACTACATATTATGTATATTTAATTACCTTGGTATGTAAAGTACCCTTTCCGCAACAACAAATCCCACCGTGACCACTAGATTTGTAGCGGGTAGAAAAGGGAGCACTAACAGCAATGATCCTAATACCAGAGGGACGTGCCTTTGATACTGAAACCAACATATACACATTATAAATATGATTTATAATTAATGTTCTGGACAAACGTAAGCAAGTTATTTAAATAATTAATTATAATGAAAATTCAACATTTGAAATTCAGTTTTATTTATTTACTTAATAATAGTTGATAGCTGTAAGAGATTACAGGGATTAATAAATAGATGCTACAATAGAAAATAGTTCTCTGGTTATTTTCCGGGCATGCACAGTCTTCCTGTTCAACTTTTCTGTCATTTCATCTTTCGTATTAAACATTCTATACACATTTTCCAATCAAACGCAAACTCAAACATTCGTATATTGGTATTTCCTTTCCACCTCAAAGTTTTGTAAACTTCTGTTTTAATAAATGAAATCATATTTAAACGTATTATTGGAAGGATATTTATGATAGTAGCAGTATTATCTATCTATAGAAAGAAAGAAATATATTTGATCTATTACCTCTGAAAACAAACAATATCAAGTAATTTATAAAGGTAATAGATGAACATTGAGTATGATATATGAATTTGACAATTTACACAGAACTGCACTTTGCGAGATATGATTCTAGGCAGCTTCGCTGTTTGTTTTGTTGTCGGAAATATACAAATTATGTTTGTACGAAACAACAAGTTTACATGTTACATTTTCTCTGGCTTAATTACACAGTAAAATGATAATAATAATAATTTTGAATGCCCAACAGGAAAACCCACTTACAGGACAATAAACATATATAGTTTAGATAATTATAAAAATTAATAATTAATAATAATAAACAAATTTATAATAACAACAACATAGCAGTAAAAAAAGGTAAGGAAAAGTAACAACTTAAGAAACTGGCATCAATAAGGTCATTAATAAATGTTATAAATAAAAGTGGACCAAGGTTTGAACCTTGAGGCACACCCGATGTAGAAATGAATTCATTTGACGTATAACCGTTGAAGAACACGTAATTAATTCGATTTTCCAAGTACGATTTCACTAAAGTTAGAAAACCTGGAGCGATACGAAATGAACTTAGCTTGTCTAATAATAAGCTATGATCAATAAGCTAAAATCTCAATTAAATGTTTAAATTAAATAATATTTTTAGAATAAAAAATAAATTTATTGTTCAGTATATTGTCTATTTTTCTCAAGATATTCCAATATTTTCGTGCAAAAAATAAATTATAATAAAATGTGACGTGAAAATATGATAATATTACTATTTTATGAATACAGTATTATAAAGCGTTAAATTTATCATACAACATGCGACATACAATTTTTATGGATTTTTAATCACATGATAAAAAAAAATATATGAAATAAGAACACGTTCGATTTTCATGGATATCGACATAAAACGAACGATTTTAATGTAAATACTAAAATAATACACGCTTGTTATCTTTTCGTCGCTCTTTCCATCTGGCTGGTTTTTGATATGTTTGTTCAACAAAACTTCTTGTTTTACTAATACCTCGTCATAACATTCATAATGCAATACGTTTATTTTGTTCAAAGGTGCGTACTAAAATAACAAAAGATAATTGAATTTTTCGACAAAAATTTATTAAAATTCAATTAAAAATTTGTTTGTTAAACAGACTCGACAAAGAAAAATTGTTTTATATACATAGAAATAGCATATTTATATTTAAATTTGGTGAAAATGGAATTGCATAGTTTAACCAACGTTGATCAACGTAAAGAAAGAAGTATAAGTATTACATGCAACACATCCTTTATGTGCTCTAAAAAGTTTCATTCAAATTATAGTGGAACACAGTCATTACGACAGTAAGTTGATTGCGAGTGAAGTATCAAACAACCATTTGCGTTCCAATTCTATCCTCATTTGAATGTCAGAATTGCGTTTAATGGAGAACTAACTCATTGCGATAACGCTGTAAATGGAAGAGATACTTCAGATACCAAAGATACTTTTACAAGATAAATATGCATATAAATTCTTGATTTAAAAGCAGCAAAATACCACATTATTGTCCTAAACATAAGGGAATATTATTAATGTTTTTTTCTTCAACTGCATATATGGATGTGGTAAGTTTGACAAATAACAATTACCATTTAAAATAGAAGAGACAAAAAAAAAATTCAAAACACATAAGGCCATTCATATATTATGTAACAAAATCTAAAATGATGTACCTAATTTTTCGTCGACGAAAATTTGTAGTCATTTAGAACTTCCATGTGCGGCGGATTACGCTCAATCGCACTCGCGAATAACACTTACTACCAGTTGATGCCAGTTACAATATCAACAACCCTACTAACACGTGCGAGAGATATCTGCTGTTTACTAATTTACTCGTATATTACCAAAATGGAAAATTTTCATGCTTATATTCACAGTATGAAACTATGAATAAATATTTTATATTTTCTATACCACCGTTTCAGCAGGTTACGCTCCGTGCTAGAAATTTGTTGACGTTACCCATAAAATCTTACACCGCCAAGACACCAACATAAAGGATTTAAATCCGTTAACTTTGACGAGCAGCAAATTGGAGGATTTCTAATTTTTTTTATTTATTTCTTATTCGTATATCATATCTTACTTAAAGTACTTAAAAAGCTTTTGAAGTACTTAAAATATTATACATGCTAAATTTGGTGTATTTCTCGATTTTGTTATCAGTTTCCAGAATTCCCGCTAACAATATAAATCGTCAATGAAATGTGAAATATTCTGATGAATGTTCTGAATGACTTTGAGGGTATTTCTCCAGAAATATTGGTTCTTTCCATTAAATATTTTATTATTCGTAAAGATAACTTTTTTAGGAGATGATTTAGTAATTCATAATTTTCTTGAAAGCATTAAATTAATCAGTTTTTCTTATTCCCCTTTCTCCGTAATATAGGCTTACGCCTTTTCTCCATAATATTCCTTTTTGGGTTGTTCATTGAGCCCAACGATGCCAGTGTATTTTTCCTACGATCGATCTAAGCGTTACATTAAAGCGCACTTTACTTTCAGGTAAATATCTTAATCTATTTATCATGTACCTACATGATTTTGTCAATTATTTTATTATATAGCATAGGATTTAGCGAGCCTGCTGTTTTCTAACGTCATAGTTTAGTGTGTAAATAAAAGATTTTTGCAAAGAAAAGAAAAATGCTCCTAAAGTATATGAACAGAAAACTACAAGAAGACAACTACTACAGGGAAATGTAAGAATCAGAGAAATAAAAGTAGAGTATTGGGAAAAAGAAGTGGAATTGAATGCTCTTTTGCACATGATTCTTTAGCTGTCCGCATTATTTTGTTTTCTGTTTTATTCCCATGCTTTATCTCGTGTTTGTACTGTCTATAACCTTTATTTCTGTATTGCATAGCCAAGTAACAAAGGAGTAAACTGATTCTTTATTTCCGCTTGACCTTCTGTTTACATATCGTCGTTGTGTATCGTTGAGTTTATTAATTTCTGTATAAAATGCCAATATGGCGAAACCCATAAATCTCCTGGCATTAAATAAATATATGTTAAAAAAAGTATATCGTGACAAACATTACGTTTAATATTCATTTTACCACAACGCTTGAACATTGCATTTTCCGGTGTACATGAGAATTTAAGTGTTTAAAATATGTGAAGCTTAGTATAAAATATCGCCAAGTTACATGTGAATTCCTGCTACAGAATGATAGCGTTTAAACTGCCGTAAAAACGAAAAACGCCACTAAAACGATGTATTCTAGAACAATAACACTTCAGCAATTTCCGCTTCTTAGCGCAATTATTCCCGTAGAAACGTATTAGATGTTACACATAAAAAAGTGCATTTACACGCCGCGCGCCACTTTAAACATCTTGTTTTATTACTTTAAATTACCTATTTAGTGGTATAATTACGTTTTTTACATGCACATTACATATTTGATTGTACTGTATAAATAGGACTAAGTTTTTTTTTTAGTTTAATAAATTGTCAAATACTTAATAATTATGGATTTATACTTAACATTTTAAGCATGCAATCAGTAAAAGACTTGATGTGAAAATATATTTATTTCGACACAAAAATATATCTTTTTCAATTATGTGCGGCTGGCTGTTTTCTTGCATGCCACGATATATAGGTCTGAGTATGACTATTTTTCGTTCAAATGTTCCTAAGAGTCTCTCGTCAATTTCAAGTCTCTGATGCATAAATTAATACCGGCTTAATCGGAGTTTAATATATCTTAACTTTTGTTTTTCATCATATAAGATTTCTTCTTAGGTGCTTAATGGGTCCCAAAAAGGCTATTAATTAAACACAATCTTCTTTTTATTTCTGCACTTGTATCATTATTGTTGGCCACTCCGATCTCAGATATACAAAATTTGAGACTTTAATGTTGTGTTTATCGTTAAGGTTTGTTGTGGTCTCTGTCTTTCAGCCTTAGCTGATTCTTCAAGTGCTAAAAAGACCTGTATCTTGTCTTTTGGATTGGGTTACGTCTCGTCGTCTGAATACTCTGGAATTTGTACACTTGTGTTAATTATAGTTCCTATAGTGTTTATATTTACATGTCTGATATACCGTGAGGACAAAAAGTATTCATCTTCCGACTTTCATTTGTTTTGTAGTTGTAGCCACTAAAAAAATGTATGTTGTCATTTAAATTTTTTGTGATGACGTCATAACTACAAAACAAATGAAAGTCGGAAGATGAATCGCACATATTAATGTGTTTTTTTGAAATCAAAAATCGACCTGTTTCAGCGTTTTTTAAAAAACCGGTTGAGTTCGTTTTTATTTTAAATATTCCTTACTTTTTGTCCTCACTGTATGTGTTATGGTAAAAGTAATAAGTGCGGTAATTATGAATAATATCCGGTAACTACTTATATTTCTCATTCGGTAAGTTACCAAATTGGTAAGTATTTACACTATTTACTTATTGTTAGCTACTGAAGTAGGTCGCGTAAATCTTTCTACTTACATACTTTAACGCAATGTATGTGATTACGAGTATTTTCAGAAGTTATGGAAATTATCGAAATTGCTTTTAGTGAAAAAAATAACCAAAGCAATCGATAAGAAAAATGTTAATACTGGATTTATGACGAAAAGTGATTATGTATATGTGATACAAAAAGTAAAAGAATCAAAAAATAAAACTAGCGGCAAAACACCAGCCGATTATCAGAGATTGAAGAGATACGATGTTATTACTCTAGGAGAACAGGAAAAAGTCATATATCCTACGATGGAAAGCAGTTCAAATATTAAATATTACGTTCATATGGAAGATCTGTTTGACATAATACACAAAGCACATTTAGCGATCGGACACGGCGGAAGAAATAGAATGAAAAAAGAACCAAAATAAATATAAGAATATTACTGTTGAGTCGATAATGATTTACCTTCAATTATGCGAACCGTGCCAAAAAAATCTAGGGTTCCTAAAAAAGGTTTAGTTGTTCGACTTATAATTTCCAACGAAATGAACTCAAGATGTCAGATAGATTTAATTGATATGCAAGCGCAAGAAGATAAGGGGTATAAATTCGTACTCGTTTATCAAGATCACTTAACCAAATTTGTACAAATCCGTCCTTTAAAGGTTAAGCGAGTCGAAGCGGTTGCAAGCGTTTTACTAGACATCTTTACAGTATTCGGTGCCCCCAGTATAATACAGAGTGATAATGGGCGGGAGTTTGCTAATAGGGTAATAACTGAAACCTGTGCAATGTGGAATGAATTAAAAATTGTCCACGGAAAGCCTCGCCACAGCTAGTCTCAAGGTTCTGTTGAGCGAGCTAATCAGAACATTGAAAATATGATTAGCACTTGGCTAGAAACCAATAACACGCAGCACTGGGTCGATTCACTCGTTTGTACAGTTAATGAAAAATCGTGCATATCATGAGGGAATTAAGCCCACGCCCTACGATTATGTTTGGTACAAACTAAAAGTAGGTTTGAAAACGTCTTCTCTACTGAGTCGGTAGAAAGTTTACAGACGGAAGAACAACTTTAAGCTTTAGTTAACTCTTTACAAAGTGAAGAATTAGAAAACCAGCAAACAGCTGATTTACATGAAGATCCTGATTTGCCAGAGATATTTGAAGAACATAATAATGAACCAGTTTCTGAAGAGCCTAATAATAATTATTCTGAATCTGTTGATGAACATGAAGGTGTATAATTAACAGAAGGTGGATTCGGTCATGAAGTTACTACTGAAAACAACAATGAGGATACTGAAGCTAATGAGACTTCCTTAATAAATCAAAGAATAGAACTAATTAGAGAGGAACGAATTGCAGCAAAAGAAAATCTTCAAGTTCAAACACGAAAAACGAAAAAAAAATTCTGAAGATAAATTTTCAATCGGAAAATTGGGGGATGCCGTACCGAAGTGATTCAAGAAATATTTTAGCAGTGATATCAAACTTTGAAAACCATAATTATCACCTTGGTGCAAAATATGGTCAATTAATAGGTTATGATACAACAAATCAATTCACTGTATGCAATAAGAAATTATTGAATTTAGAAGATGTACCCAACTGCACAATATCATTACGAGAATGTGCACGAAAAACATTGCTGTCTGGTGGATAAGGTTGTCGACGGTGTAACTGTAAAGGCAAATGCACATCTAATATTTCAAAAAATCAAAAATTTTGTGCAATTCTAAATGTCATAGTAACTTGACATGCAACAATAAATAAATCCTTTATATTTACTATTCTTCCTTGTTTTTGAGTTTCATTTCTTACAGTTTATAAAATAAATAAAATTCATAATATGTGTTTATTTCGTTTACATATTTATCATTTTTTACTAATGTTTAGTTTTATGTTATTGTATATTACAATATATGTTGACTATAATAAACGTATTTTTATATTTAGTTATGAATACCTTATTATTCATCACAATTACCAAAATGTGGTGGATATTTTAGAAAACGGCCGGCAAAAATAATAAACACAATAATATTTGTTACATTTACCATTCGTTTTGAGACGGTGATTGTTAATAATTACCGATTAACCGCTTTTACCGTAACATGTACATACAATAGAACGGTTTAAATTGTATATAATAATAAATTATTCCACTTGCTCAAAAATAATCTTTGACACTCATTGTTCTATGTTAATTAAAAATGTTTATATAGATTTGCCTAAACTATTATTGTTAGTAAAAGATAAAACTTTAGTGTTTGACGTTAAAGAATGGGAACAGCTGGAAACGTATATATATTTAAATTTTCATCGAATTACTAGCAGCAACGCAAATATCGCGGACAAGCAATGATGTATCGTCTACAAATATCTCATAAATTTTGAAAATCATTTACTCATATGGTAAACAATGTGATCGAAAATGACTGACGGGAAAAGATGGATTTTAAATATGCTGCACCCCTAATAAAGTTAAAAGTTATTATTGCACAACATTAAGGTATATATCTGATAACAATCTGTACTAAAGTAGATTGCTAGTTAATTGCTACTAGTTGCGTACATTAGAGTTACCATACGTACAGCATTTTGCTGTATTATAATAAGCTATATCTTTTTTTTTTTCTTTTCTTGAGCGTGCAACCAATTAAAACGCAAGTTGTGCAATAAAATATATTTATTACAACACACCAAATATAATAAATATAAAAATGTGTTTCGTAATCTTTATCAAGCAATAAATATATTTGACATTTGTTATGTTTTACTATGGAAACCTTTTTATAAAAATGGTTTACTATGAATTTGTTCCATCAATTAGTTCAAAAGGTTGAAATATTTAAACATAAAAGTAATTAATGAATCAAACTTTACAATTCCTAAACCCTATTGCGTCCCACGTTACGACTTCTATATACTCCAGCTATTGCTGTAAGACTAGGAAAAACGTGCAAAAAACCTAGTCGAGTATTTCGACTATTATCAAGTTT
>JAFFZR010007700.1:0-15021 GCA_018397195.1 Lethrus apterus | reverse complement strand
CCACTTCCATTTCCGGCGAAACCGGAAGCGGAATTGAAACACCAACATTTCGTACGTCAAAATTAAAAATTGACATGTTTTTTCTCATAGCGTTAGCTCCAGCCGTTTAAAAGTTATCATGAAAGGGGTAGATGAATGTAGGTAGATCGCGACATTTTTAAAATCATCGCCTGCTAATAATTTAAATATGACCGAAATAAAGGAAATTTAATAAAAACCATAATAACTTGGAAAGTAGAAGAGATAAACATAAGATGTGCTTAATAAAAATCAAAGCACACATTAATAGGAATTGAATGATCTAAATATATACAGGGTGTTGTATTTAAAAAAATGGAGATATGCCCAATTCAATTTGACTGAATTTACGCGTTAGGAACGAACACCCAGTATATTAAAATACAACTGTAAACACATCTGAAGGTGTAAGTAAGTCTCTACTATGATATTTCAACATTTCGTTCACTTATTCTAAAAGGTAATTAAAATACAACCGCTTTTTTCAAACAATGTAAGTAACATAATTTTCAGATAATCCAAAATATCTCGGAAATTAACGAGTTTAGGGATAAAGTATGTTATATCTTTTTTGTTCATATTTTATTGGTACTTCCAAATATACAATAATATTGGGGTATTGTATTTAAAAAAACAAAATTGAAGTCTTTACCACAGTTATGAAACACGCTGTATACATATCAATATTTTTGAATTATAGACCAATCATAATCCTACAACTATTTGTAGAAACTTTTTTTTCTATCTGTCACTGTTTACTAGTTATTGAGGAATTCCCTGCCAGTGAAACACCCTGTATAAAGTGATTTTACTAAAATATCTATCTAATATACATGAAATTAATGTTAAAAAGTTTTATTGACGTAACAGCAAATATTCATTTTATAATGCGAAAAAAACTATTATGTTTATCTTTGAGTGCACTTAGAGATTATAAAAATCCGCATTAGGAAGCTTAAAATCTGAAATGGAATACAAACACACAACGACACATGGACAATTCTCTTAAAATCCCAGGGGCCTTCCCCAGAAACCCGCGTGGTCAAATGGATCTCCCGCCCCTTTCAGATGCATGCATTCTGCGGGCCGATACACAAGTTTCACTCCAACTATGTCCTTTTAACAGTGTTTCTGTGCATTATTTAGCAGCACTCAGTCATGGTCCAGACTACGGCAGGACAAACCACTTTACTACACATATCCTACACAAATTATATTTAATACATCGCCCTCTAGTCAGTCATCCTTTTACGTATATACGTAAAGTCGTAAATATTAAATAAAGTTATTAGTCATATGTCATATAATAGCAACTTGTTTTCTTTTTTTATATTTATTCACCGCTGAATAAAAGTAATAGATACAAAAACAAATTATTATTCAATTTACACAGATTATATAATCAAGAAATATTCAAACCTTCAGCTCACCTTCACCTCCTTGTTTTATTAAATTTCATTTTATATTAATGTAAAATAAATTCTTTTATTACTACTTATACTATAATTATTCTAACCAAAATCTACTTTCACCTATTTTCTAGGTTATGTCACATAGATTATTGATAAATATAAAGTATGCAATATAGTAAATGTATATAACATATGATAATAGACATGCGATTTCTGAAACTTGATTCATACAGTTCAAATATGGCCTTGACGCTTTCATGATTTCGACCATAGTTTACAAATGAATGTCAAACTTTATTTGCATATTTAAAGTATTTTTTGCAATAAAAGCTTTGATATTTTTCTCCTAATGTGAATTCCTCTCAGGCCACTTAAATTCATTCACATATTGTAAAAACTATGACATCCAAATGATGAGCTTTGTTTGTGTGAATACAGTGACGTTACTAATCTTTCATTTATTGCTAGTGCGAATACATAAATCTGCAATTACTTACTTACTTACTTATGTTTTAGAGATAAAACAAATAAATTTTGGATTTGATTTTATGATAAATTTTAATCAATTATGAATAAATTCGATTTAAATTACAGCTACATCATTTGTGAAGATTTATTATTAATATTATTATAAAAGATTTATCGCAGAGGCGAACCTATTTAGCTATAACTGAACTAAACTGAACTGAACTGAATTAACTGAACTGAATTGAATTAAGTTTTTTTTAATTTTTTTTATTTATTTTTTATATTATTTCTTGTATTATCTTTTCATGAAACGTTGTATAACGGCGAAAATATGTTGTATTATCTTCTTCTTCTTTTTAACCTTCCTACCTTGCGGTGTAAGGTTCTTGCAGAGTCGCAGTTTCTGGGATGGTTCACCAAAACTCCTTCAATTTTTTTCTGTCCCTAGTTATGTCTCTAGTTTCTATTCAGTTCAAAACTCTCTCGTCGATCGCATTTCTTACTTCATCTTCCCACGTTTTCCTTGGTCTTCGTCTACGTTTTCTTGCAAGTTCCTTGCTTCATATGCCTGCCGAATTAGTCTATCTTCCATCATCCTACGCACGTGTCCAAACCACTTGTAATTGGTCTCTGTATGTCTGATTCCTTATTCTGTCCATCCTGTTTTTTCTCTGAATACTTCTTAGAAATCTCATTTCTATTTACCTTATTTTGTTGGTTAGAGTTAAGTGCTCATGATTCCGAGTACGTTAGAATTGGCTTCATGGCCTTTACTATTTCCACATTAGCCTTGGTTAGGATTTTTTGACTTGATTGCGTTATACAATTTTCCTGTCGCAGCAATTCTATAATTTACTTCATCCTTAAATGTTCTTTTACTGTTTAACGTCGCCCCTAAATATTTATATTTATTCACTTGTTCTAATTTCTATTCGCCTAGTCTTATGTTCTGTTTTTAGTAATTATCATTGTTTTTGGTTTTTTTTTGTAAATTTATTTTCACATTTATTTTTTTTTTATTCTTCTGATAATATATTTATGTTATATTGTAAATCTTCTGCTGTTTCTCCTACCACGATCATATCGTCTACGTAGCAAAGCTCAGTTGTTTTTATTAATGACATTTTCCAATACCCCACCCTGTAAGGTTTTGACTTTTTTGTACTCTTTTATTGCTTCATCTAACATGACATAAAACAGGAACGGGCTTAGGATGTATCCGTGTTTTAGACCAGCTTCGCTTTCGAATTTTTCAGATTCTTCATTCCTCATTCTTACAAAACTTCTGTGTTTTTATACAAGAATTTAATACATTTTATTAAATCTTTAATATTTCGTTTTTGTAGTACTTTCCTTCCTCAATATTTTATCGAAGGCTTTCCCTAGTTCGATGAATCTTAGATGAAGTTGTTTGTCTTCCGGATCTGATGGCTTTTTCACTGATTTGCCTAACTATAAATATTTGATCATTGTCCCTCTATTACTTCGAAAACCACATTGTGTCTCCTCCATCATGTTATCTAACTCTTCTTTTAGTCGTTAAAGTATTTGATGATTTCTCTTGTAACTTCGTCGTGTTCCGGAGCTTTTCCGGCTTTAATCTTTTGTATGGCTTGTTGCAGTTCTTCTATTTCGTTGCTTACTCTATTCTCGTCTTCGAGGTTTTCTTCTAAATTTTCCATTCCATTTTTTTTTCTGCGTCTTCTAAAAGCTCTTGAAAGTGTTCCTTACATCTTACATCTATTATTTCCGTTTCATGTGTTATTACTTGTTCATGTTGCTTTATCTAATAATTGTAATATTATTTGGTGTATACAGTGTGGAATTAAAGTAAGGAATATTAAAAAAACGGTTTTCTAAAAAACGCTGGAACAGGACGATTTTATTTTTAAAAAATGCGTATTAGTATGTGCGATTCACCTGCCGACTTTCATTTGTTTTGTAGTTATGACATCATCACAAAAAAATTTAAATGACAACATACATTTTTTATGACCGTGCAAAAACACATAAGGTTGAAAAAAAAAATTCTCGAGCTAAACATTATTATTACTATTATTATCTTTATATCTTGATTACTCCGTACGCTACAAAGGTTGTAAGATAAATACGAAAAGTACTTCAACAAAAAGTTATGTACCGTTCATGGTCTGAATTATTTTTTATCTAGGATAATATCAACATAAAATTTTCAGATCGATTTTTCTTAGATTTTTTTTAGTGCAACCTTATGATTTTTTTGCACCGTCATAGAGGGCAGAAAAATCACTATCGAATTCCACTAAAAAAATATATGTTGTCATTTAAATTTGCTAAAGACAGCCATATGATCGTTGTATGAAAAATCTTCAGAATTGAATTCTACAAATATTCACGTAAAAATATACAGAGTGTTCCATTTGAAAAAAATGAGAAAAGTGAAGATGAATTTCTCGTAATGTCGTAATGAATTTTAAACACCCTGTATATTGCAATGACACAAAACTTTGTCTGAAGCATCCGTCAAGCCTTGTTAAAAGATATGTCAAATAATTACTCTTACATTTAATATTTGTAGCCGCAGCGATTTCTTTAATGTTAGTATGTAAAATTAAGTTTTTTGAAGTAATCGCTAATTACGGCGAAATGCATGAATCAAATTAAAAAAAAAGGTAGATATCAATAGATACCCCCAAACCACTTCGAACTATGCAAACAGATACTAGGTGTCCCATTTAAAAAAATGGAACGTGCCCACACAGGTCTTTTTCGGGACAGCCTGTATATTCAAAAATAATTTCGTGAAATGCTCATTTATCTCTAGTTAAACGCTGCCTTTGATAGAAATTTCTAATTGTAACAGGAAATGAGAAATGGAAGAACGGAGAACGGATGCAGGACCTGTATACTGTGAGCCAGTGATAATATAACTCTTAACAAATTTTAATTAATTTTTAGTTAATCTACATGTAAGTGCCATTTTGACAGCTACGGTACATTAAGCATCTGTTAAAATTAGGTAAACTCACCCTTAGGAATACATAAATACATAACACTTCAATTCGACGTTATTTCTTATCGTTTCGTTCACTGTTGCAAATGACATCATCAAGGCGACACAATAATAATCTTAAAAGTTCATAACTGAACGACCGAGTTCGTTATAAATTTGATAATGTCACTTGCAACAGCGAACGAAACGTCGGCATCTAACGTCAAGTTGATATGCTTCCAACCCGGATACCAATAAATAACACTGGTCAGCATAATGTGGAAGCCTTCGTAGGAAGGTTTGTTCTTTATTTAAAAAAAAAAAATAATAAATAAATAAATAAAGTAAAGTAAATCTTAGTCGCCTGTTGTTAAAATTCGTTGCTAAAATAATAGAATAATTTAAGTAGGTATGTTTCAAATAAAATTGCTCCTAAAATGTGACCCTAAGAAACTCAACTTCCCTATTTGTATTCTGTTTGACTGAATTCCACGAAATTTCCAACACTTCAAGTAAGTGATCATCGGTATTAACAGTAATTTTTATGAAATGAATACATGTTGTCTATAATTTGGGAAAATAATTATTGTAGTATATTATATATATATATAGTATATTATAATCCACTTTTAGATATGGAAAAGTACGTGTAGTTTATGACATCAGGTATTGTGCAAGAAGTGATGAGTTCAGCACGTTCGTCAGTTTTTATTATTCTAAAAATTCATGCATTTTATGAAATATACGAACATAAATATACAACAGTTTGATTTAATAATGTAATTGCTGATGCCAATTAATTTGACATAATTATACATAGCAAGTTGAAATTAATAATCATTTATGTTATATTAATTATGTCTATTCAGTAGCAATACATTAATAAAATGACAAACTCCCAAAACATTGCATTAAGTATTAATTTAGTTATGTTTAAATTATAGTTTTATACGCATAGAGACTTAAAATGTGTAAAATTTCTGATATTGAATAATTTATATTAGTAATACACCCTTGCAATTTTTGTAAACATATCTCACAGAATGAAATAAGTAGGGCAAATGCGATGCTTCATTAGAGCATGCGGAAGTAAGTAACATAAGAGAATAGGGAAGGGTGGTAGATCGCCCTTTTGCCGCTGCGAGCTGCCAGATGTACTCATCAGTTCTACAATCAATGAAATGACCAGCTGCCCGCTCACATAAGGTTTCGAGAAACGTAAGAAAAATATAGATTTGAAAAATATCAATTACTGTATGTTTTGTGGCATATACTACCAATAATTCATATGTATATTTAAGTATTATATTTCACGAATTAATTTTTGAATATTTCTAACTACGTTCATATGATAATAATAATAATAATAATAATGTTGTGTTCATTATCACGTGACTAGTTTTTTATTGCGACATATTTGTGTTTAACTACAAATTATGACGATCAAAGAAGATTGAAAGAAGAAAAAGATTGATAAGATGAGACAGGAGAAGATGATCGAAGCTAACTGCGAAAGATAATGTTGTCTGTGAAGACGGAATGGAGAGAAAAGGATAAAAGTATCCTACAGAAGAATGAAATGAAAATTATGGATGGATGGATGAACAAAATGTTAGTGTGGTTGTTCTGATTCATCAGAAAAGAGATAAAACTGGCACGTAAAGATGATAATAGAAGTAAAAGAACTTACGATACTCGATGAGTGATAAAAAACTGTTGACAAATGAAAAATCTGTTATCCGATGAGGCCGAATTCTTTCAGTTAATTCTTTCTGGATCCTTTGGAAACAATGAAAACCCGAACTACGAGATAAATGTTGAAGATTTGCTCAAGAAATATGCAAAAATAGGTATGAAATACTGTTATTTTGTTTAATTTTCTTTCATTTTCTGTTGAATGCCTTTTTTCCAACAGCACAAATATGTCTCTGAAGATAATTTTTTTGCATTCGCACTTGGATGGTGAGAGATGCCACCAAGAAATGAAGACCATTGAGCGGCACTACCAGGGATTTTGGGATAAGGGAGTGATGGGAGATTATATCTGGTTCTAAAATAAACAAAAGACAAAGCAGGAGCCAAAAATATTTCTATTAATCTATATTATATTGAAATAATACAATAAAAATAAACGGAATGAATAAAACTGCATTATACGCTATAAAAAAGGAAAACAATACAAAAAATAGAGAAAAAATTGCATTTTGGTACTTTCACACACAACTGATCATAACATGGGCATTTCTAAATAGATTTTCATATATTTCATATATTCTCTTCGCAAAAGTTCAAACTTGTACATAAAAACAATAAACTGATTATATTTTCACGATTTATATTTTTCCTCGGCGATAGAGTGAATTATCAATTTTGATTTGGGCCAATTTTTTTTTTTTATATTATGGCCCATTGCACTGAACTACTGAAGCAACTGAAAAACAATGCCAGTAATATTTATTGGTAATTCGATTATCTTTAATTTGAAGTGCCGATCGACGTGATTGGTTGTTCTTAACTCGAGATATGCTTCAAATAGTCCAACTACCTCCGAAAAAAACCAAAACCGAACAAAGTACATAAGAAAAATGTAGGGGCGCCTAGTGCACAATTTTTTTTTTTTAATTTTAAACTTGTTTTATCTGTTTTCGGATTTCTTCACAAAACGGATTTTAAATGAAGCAATTAATTAACCAGTTGCCAGAATTAGTCTTAATGAATTGGTACACAAAATATTGGGATTTCCTAGATTTCTTACTTGCAATAACGCTATCGTTACTTGGAAATAGTAAGCATGTTATCTAGCAAATTAGATAATATAAGTAAATGATCATAACGTTGTGTTTTAAATAATTCACCAGAATATCTTCAGAATCCTGGTTTATATTACTAACAGATGACTTGCATCTTGCACTTTTGCCCACTACCTTGGTATGCTGTAGAAAGTGTAGAAATTACTTTCTACATAAGACATTTTTAATAAAATTTAATAAAACACAGTAGCTTAAATATACAGCTTTTATGCAGGCAATTTAGGCCAATAGCTTCGTATAAATTCTTCACTCTTCTATGTTGTTGGCTTCGGTTTCCAGTTTCTTACATCCTTTCCTCCCAAGTCAGATATAACTGATTCTCGTCATAGTTTTATTGGTCTCCTTTTCCGTTACTTATAAATTCGCGTTTTTCAGGCTATGGTCTTAGATATTCTTCCCTGCCATTCTTTCAGTGTGAACCTACCTTTTGTATTCTTCTCATTTTTAATACCATATTTATAGCTGGACACTTCTAGATTTCATAAAAAATCAGCTCTCTTTACTATTACCAATTTTGAACTTTGAAGACTTCGCGCATGTTCAAGAAGCCTTTATAGGTTTTTTTTGTAATAAGATTTTTATCTTATTTTTGTTTGAGGAACAACACCACGTGAAACTTGCACGCGAATTTTTAATTTAATGTAATGTAATATAATTATATATTAAATTTAACAAGTCAATTTAATTTATAATCTTTATAGCTCAATTGCAGCTTTTCTATGTAAAATCCTATAATGGCTCGAACAACATTTTCATCGATTCCTGATACATATTTTTTTATCGGTTTCTGTCAGTTAAGACCTTCTTTACATACACGAACATAGTCCGGTAACTATCGCATAACCTTACTTTGTATAGAAAATTTTATGATCCTGATGTGTCAATTTTGCAATACCGATTTGTCAGTTTTACGTATCGATTTGGCAATTTTACTCAATTTGCGAAATTTTTATTTATATACACAACAAAATGTAACTATGACACCTAAACATGTCATGCAAACGCGATCAACTGAATCGTTTTTTAAAGCGAGTTTTTGGATTTATTGCTTTAAATTGGTGGCTTAATCGACAAAATAATGATAAAGTAATGAATATCATAACAGCCTTAGATGTCTTTAAGATCCTCGCTCGCAACCTCGCAAATTGGCATCTGCGATTATGACATTTATTACATCCTAGGTATGTTAATACCTACAACTTATTTCCAACAACACATATTTCCTTATTAACCTATTTTTACATTATAACACAATATGCAATCATTTTCAGTAATTTATGAGCAATTAAATCAATCCGAAATTTTAAAAATATTTATTGGTGTATTGAAAGCAGTTATGTATTTAAAACCTCTTGCAATTAGTATTCAATTTGATACACAATATAATTGCAATACCATCTGTTTAAAATAAGATAAGATATTTATTTATATTTCGTGTCATTTTATTTACGATCTGGGGAATATCCAACCGTTAAAAAAGTTACCGTGTTGAAAATTTATTTTTAATATCGACAAGTAAGTTTTTAATGCGGTAAGTATATCTTTCCGCGAACATTATATTAATATGCAAATAAAGTTTTCCATTTATAGAAAAAGTTTGCAGTTTCATCTGGCACATTTAATCTATGCACGTATGTCATAGTTAACATACGAAGCTTGTCAATTCAGTAAAATTATTAATATAATTACTTTTAATGAGACTGGATCATGTTTCTCGTGGCATATTTATTACTGTCGCGTCCAGAGCGAAGTTCATTTTAGACGAAGGAGAAATTACTCGATGATCCTGCATCTAAATGACCATCGGGCAATATTTGGCAGAACCACTGCAATCATCAACATCCCTTGCACTTGCGATTACCATTAGTGTGGCTAATGGTGATCGCTGATGCATGGTGATTCAGAACAGTAACTATGTTTAATAGAATTTGTAACATTAATAAGATTCAGGTAATTGCGTAAGTTCGAAATAATCTTGCAATTGCATTGCTTTATAATTACATGCACAATTTATCAGTAACGACGCGACGCACAAATTAAAAACTCATGCACAATTTTATTTTGCTTGTATTACAAAAATTATTTTTATTGGTTTTAAATTTGTTAACATTCACTAACAACCTAGCTATCAGTAAGGCTAAAGTATGTAGTAGTAAATGAATTAAAAATAGAAACACATAAATTTATGAAATATAAACAAACACATTATATCATTTAAAACATGTAAGTAAATGTTGTAAATCAAAAACAAGTTTTTTAGTTTATAGAACATGTTGCGCAAACATGTTATTTTAAATAGTATAAAAGTAAAAATATTTATATAAACTTATATCCACAAAAATGTGTTTCGGATAATATTTTTATTAAACTTTATTGAACGAAACACAATTTGTACTAGTTTTTCTAATGAGGAATGTCCGCCCATCTTTAGATTTCCAACGGATGTTTCATTAACAGTTTTATTTTTTAAAAAATTCTCAGTAAAATTCTACCAGTTTCGCTATCATTTTCCGCCAGCCTCAGCCACCTTAACCATAGGGCTAAACGGGCTATAGACCAGGGGCGCCAGCCGTCTGGGGCGGCAGGCTTTTGGGGCGGCAATTGTTCATATAGGTAAGGTGACCTAACGTACTCCTTTAGAGAGTTTTGTATTCATTTTTCATGACCTGTATAAACCATAAGTTGACTTATTAGCTATTTTGAATTCCAATAATTTCAATTACGGGGCGAACGAAACCCATACAACCTATGAATTTTCTTTTGAATTTGGATTACGAAGCGAACCCAACCTAAACTTTAAAAACTTAATTTAACTGACTTTTTCAATTTCAATTATTTCAAATAAATTTTGACTTTATGAATTAAAAATAAATAATTGGCCACCTTAATATAGGTCATTTGAATTTTGTATGAGTTCTACATATATTTTTATTTGTTTATTGATAATATATTGGCTTTTTCTAGCTCTGAAACTTCTGTAAAACTTCACCGGTCACCACGCTCCCGCTTCCCCTCCCGTGTATTTTCTTATGTAAAGGGCCATTACTCTTAGTAGCCCACGGGCGTCAAATATCTTAGGATGGCCCTGCTGTCGGCTGCTGTAAAATAGTGGTGAAACGAACTTCTCATCAACCAAAGAAAAGGTATACTGGCATAAACAGTTGGAATATTACAAACACTATTAAATCCTTACAGATTCTGTTGTAAGAACTTTAACTTATTTTTTGTCTCTTATGTTCCTCTCAATGTCATTTCTCTTTCATTACAAATGTAAACGAAATAATCTTTCCAAACCTTTCCAAACTCTTCATCGCACGATACCTTTGCTAACATCGTCATACCATTTTGGCAACTAAATCATTTTCAGTTTCCGCTATAAATTTTATTTTAATAGAAAATATATTTATTTATAAATATGTAGGTGCATTTTAATTATGAATAAGAAAAACGTTAGGTAAAAACACTTAATTAAACTTTTTAAAAATAGAAAATTTTGATAAAATAGTCTATAAAATATTTATTTCTATCTTTCAAAATCCATTACAATATTAAACTCAGTACATAAACTCTAAATTTACACGTAAATAATAATTGACATTCGAAGCTATTCTGTGCAGTAATGGACACTAAAGATGTTATGCATTCATGGTATGTCTAAAAAGGCACGTAAGAATAATCTGTGTCTAATTTCTTAATTGCAAGTAAACAGCTCATTAAATTATGACATAAACTGTAATAAAAGTGGCCGATGAACGTCAAAAATAAATCAAGAAAAGCAAGAAAATAACATCGGAATAACAAGCAAATTTGCATTTAAATTGCATACGTACTTCTGAATAGCCTACATGCGTTTAATGATCGCTGGCTAAAATTGTTCATTTATATAGCGTGAAATATTTAGATAGAAAGAAACAACGTTAAATGCTATATTATGCAATAAAATGAGTAAATGTCGGTGCAGAAACGATTAGTTTATGCAATAAAATGTATATGCAGACTGTTCTACAAAAAGGGCCCAAGACTGTAGCGATTTCAATTGTGATTTAACCATCAACAAACCATATGTTATTAAATGGGACAGTCGTAAAAAAAATCATTTTTAAACACTTTCATTTCTTTGTTGTGATGTCACGGACAATTTTTTTAAATTGCTCGTTACAATTTTTTTGGTGAATTCTCATTTTAAGTACTTTTCACCGTTCCAGACCTTTAGTAGGGTTATACTATGAAATATTGGTTAAAAAATGCAAAAAAACTGGCTAGAAGGCTTTTAAATCCGAAATGCCTATGATTATCATGCAGAATATGAGCAAGGTCGTCCTCCTACCCATGTTACCACAAATTGTTTGGGCAGAACTGGTACACTAATGACTAATGACCCAACTAAATGGTCCCCTCGTTCCCCCGATTTAACCCCACTCGACTTTTTTCTTTGGAGTGAATTAAAAAACAAAGTTTCTACAGCATTGCCTCAACCCGCAGACGAGCTAAAAGTCTGAATTGGATAGCCTATCGCAGATATTCGCAACGATGTATTAATTCGAGTAATTAATAGTGTGAGAAGACGATGGCCGTTATACATAGACAAAAATGGCTCACAGTTTGAGCAATTTCTTTAGTTCTGTTTTGTTATCCTTGTGGTATAATATCCAATAGTAGTGTTATCATTAGTAATAGTCATTGAGATTCCACTGACTTTTTTAAGGTTTCTTGATTATGAGTAATTATTTTCTTTATAAAAAAGTTTTGATTAAATGGCCTACTAGCTCAACCTGGTTTTTTGCATTTTTTGAAAAATGTCATCATAGTAATTTTGATGTTTTTATAGGCGAGAAGTACAGAAAATTCTCTACAAACACATCAAAAGAATTATATAAACCAATTTAAAAAAATGTCGGTGGCGTCACAACAAAAAAAATATTAAAAAAAAATGTGTTCGTCAAATTGTAGCTAGCTATAGTCTCGGGCACATTGTGGAGAACAGACTGTATACAGAATGTTTTAACAATGGAATACTAACTGGGGTTACGCGTAACCCCAAGCACTTTTTAAAATTACCACGATTTATTTGTGCGTATACTGCCATCTATGTGCTTTGATGTAATCTTATATGAGGTTATGTTCTTCAACAACACCCTGTCAGTTCTTTTTGTTGCTTGTTGTAATTAGCCAATCGTTGCTTTTGGGGTACCGCGTAACCCCATGTTAGTGTTACCATTGAACAAGTTTCATAGTACAACTTCATAAATTAACTGGTTTTAGTTTATATTGTTTACTTTTTTTACTACAAATTGACGGAAAACTCACAGTTGACAACCTTTACCTCCCAAACGCATAAGAAAGTCAGTGAGGCCAACAGATCCAGACTTTGAAGAGGTTTGTAATTTTTTGTGTACCCATTTAGGTGATGCGCAAATGGTTGGAAGAAGACGAAAATAATTACGATTCTGACGTTGGTAATAGTGATTATGAATATTATGAATATTTATTTGAACTGGGACTGATATTAGCCAAACCTCACATGGAAAGGCGTTTGATGAAACCACTAACTAGGGAAATAAAATCTTCGATTCAGAAGATTTTATTTCCTTCAAAGTAAGAAGACCCAAGCATACCTCAAGACACACCCAAGCACAGAAAACTAGATAAACAAACTCGCTGTTCCTTATGTGAACGATCATCAGATCGCAAGACGAAGACCGCTTGTACTAAATGCTCAGCACCAGTGTGTAATGAACACCGGTACGATGTTTGTAAAAAATGTATCTAAAAGTGTGTTGCTTCAATAAACTTCATTTAAAAACACGCATAATCCCGGTTAGTAAAGGGTGGTCCATTTGCGTTAGTGGTCCAGGGTTAAAATGAATAAAATAATTTTAGATAACTATCTTGTCAGGAAAAATATTTTAGTTGCTAATAATGTAAAATAGTTGAAATTAAGAATTTTTGTGTATTTACAGCTTGTCCACCAAAATTTGAATTTTTGGTTATAATGGGTATCATTTATCCGCTTTACTAAATGTTATACAATATGGTGATAAAGTTTGGAACAAAATTCATAAAAGAGTTCTATAATGTTTTTAAGAAAATCGCTCGGACACGTCAATTTTTGTTTTTGAAATGCCGTCTTCTGACGTTAATTTTCTTGGAATGACGTCATTTGTTTTCGCACAATGACGTCACCTTATTTTTTTTTTAAACGACTACCTACCCCCACTTTTTTTTCTGTTTTGAATAGACCTTCTTACTACTTAAACGGTGATGTACAAAAATTGGTACCTTACATAACAATTTTTTTGAATAAATAACACATATAAATTTTTTCTTTTAAACAAAAATTTTAATTTTTTGAAGAAAAAAGGTTATTTTTTTCAGAAAAGTTTTTATGTAAAGAATTAATTCGGTAATCACCACTTAAACATCAAGGAGGTCTATCAAAAGCAAAAGAAAAAAAATCGATAATGACGTCATTGCACCTTAAAGCTTCAATCTTATTACTTATTACTTATTTGCTTTAATTTAGAATGTTTACGATTATTATTTATACTAAATTATAACCACTGACGATCTGAAGTAAATGTGTCATTTCCTCAAAAAAATTGTTATGTGAGGTACTAATTTTTTTACATCACCGTTTAAGTAGTAAGAAGGTCTATTACAAACAAAAGACAAAGTGGGGGTTGTCGTTAAAAAAAATTTATGATGACGTCATTGTGCAAAAACAAATGACCTCATTCCAAAAAAATTAACGTCAGAAGACGGCATTTTAAAAACAAAAATTGACCTGTCCGAGCGATTTTCTTAAAAACATTATAAAACGCTTTTATGAATTTTGTTCCAAACTTTATCACCACACTGTATAATAATATAATCATAATTAATCACAACTTTTGTGATCTTTGCTTTTTTCTGATAATTATACTGAAAAGAAATGTTTTTTATCTTTACTTTTACTCAATGAATAATTTTTCATCAATGAAATTATTTTTAACCAATTTATTTTTTTTTTTTTGGATAAAATAATATGGAAGAATGCGCAACAATCTGTATATATTTTCTGCTATTTCAATTTAGCGGTACACTTGAAACGAACCAAAAACATAATTAAATTAATTACTGAGACAATAACATTTGAAATAATGTACACTGGCGAGCAAAAAAATCGAGCCACATTAATATTCTTTACATTTTCTCTCAGAAATGATCCAACTGTTTAAAACTTTAATAAAATCACTTTGTAATTAATTAATTTGTTAACAAATGAAATATTGGAAAGCTCATACAATTAGCATCGGTAAAAAAAAACATAAAAATGTAAGATTATTAACAAACGTAACCAAGT
>JAFFZR010007698.1:0-20660 GCA_018397195.1 Lethrus apterus | reverse complement strand
GTCCGCTCCAGAGAGCGCCACCACACGAGCGCCGCATAGGTTATGAGGGGTCTCACCATAACGGTGTACATCCAAAGGATCATCTTTGGGCTGATGCCCCACTTACTTCCAAAGATCCGCTTACACATCCACAAAGAGGCGCAAGCTTTCTTTGCTTGAGTTTCCACGTGGTCCCTCCAGGCTGAGTTAGAAGTATTGTAATTGGTGATTGATTGATATTATTAGTAAAGGCGACTCGTACCATAAAACAACATTAATTTATTTATATTTTATTGTCATTAACAAATTTATCAAAATATTTTCTGATTTGATAAATTTGATGCTCACAAAGTTATTAAATAAAATAACAAATCACAATTTTGGTATTTTTCATAATTTATTTATATTTTTTATTATTCATAATTTTTCTTGATTTTATAGCCACAAACTTTTGCTCTTACCGGTGGCGAAGGCTCCGTTCGCCGTAGAGAAGATCTCGGAACAACCGGCGTGGAAGACATGACTCAATTAACGGACCTTCACGAAGCCGCACTTCTATGGAATCTAAAATTACGTTACGACAGGAACCTGATATACACGTACACTGGAAGCATCCTGGTGGCAGTCAACCCATACCGGATGTTCGATTCCAGTTACGGAATCGAGGCTGCTCAACGCTACAAAGGAAAACTCATCGGCGCGCTACCACCGCATCTCTTCGCCCTTGGAGCGGCGGCCTACTCCGCACTGCCGTTACCTCAAGTCGTCGTGATCAGCGGCGAGAGCGGATCGGGAAAGACGGAATCGACAAAATTAGTCATGCAGTATTTAGCGGCCGTCGCACCATCCGCGCCAAGAGGACAAGCTTTAGTAACCGAACAAATACTCGAAGCCGCGCCCTTATTGGAAGCTTTCGGAAATGCAGGCACGGCGCGCAACGACAACAGTTCGCGTTTCGGAAAATACCTAGAAGTTTTTTTCAAAAACGGCGCGATCGTCGGCGCAAGAGTCACGCAATATTTATTGGAGAAATCTCGAATCGTAACTCAAGCACCGGGCGAGCGCAATTATCACGTGTTTTACGAACTTTTGGGGGGACTGAGCAACAACGAAAAGCAAAAATACGGTCTCGTAGAGGCCGATAAGTACTTTTATTTGAATCAGGGTGGCGGTGATTGTGCGGCCGGACACGCAGGTTCCGGTGCAGATTGGGGAGCCTTGACTCGTGCCATGCAAGTTTTGGGGGTGGGCGAATCGGAACAGGAGGGCATCGTTAAAGTTTTGGCGTCCGTTTTGCACTTGGGAAATGTGTATTTTCATCGTAGGCAATTGAGGCACGGACAAGAAGGTGTCGAGGTCGGCTCCGATGTTGAAATCAAGTGGGCCGCTCATCTTTTGCAAATTTCCGCGTCCGGATTGCAAAGAGCGTTAACTTCAAGGATCACCGAAGCCAGAGCTGAAAGAGTCCATTCTCCGCTTAGTATTGATCAAGCTCTTGATGCACGTGATGCTTTCGCTAAAGCATTGTATTCGGCATTATTTAACTGGTGAGTACATTCATAATGTATTCATCAATAACAATATGTTTAACAATTTTAAATTGAAGAAAAATCAATTACACTAGTTTACAGCCATTTGGTGCCCAAGGTGCCACTATATTTTTCTTGTGTACTTTGCCCCTCCAAACTCGAAAATTGCATTAATTTTTTTTTGTATGGATACGTTTTCGAGATATGAATTTTTTTAACTTTTTCTTGTTTTTTTCGGAGGTAGTTTGACTATTTGAAGCGTATCTCGAGTTAGGAACGACCAATCTCGCCGTTCGGTATATCAAATTAAAGATAATCGAATCACCAATAAATGTTACTAATATTGTTTTTCAGTCGCTTCAGTAGTTTCAGTGCAATGGGCCATCATATGACAAAAATTTTGGCCCAAATCAAAATCGATAATTCAATCTATCGCCGAGGAAAAGTATAAATCGTGGAAATATTGGCTTCTGTTTGTTCTTCTGTTTATTTTGGAATCCGTTTCTCATATGAGGCACCAGATATAATTTCCCATCATTCCCTGATCCCAAAATCCTTGGTAGCGCCGCTCAGTATCTTTATTTCTCGGTGGAACCTCTCACCATGCTCGTCAATAATAATAATAACCATGCTCGTCACCGAGATTCTCCGGGAAAAAAATAATTATATGTCTTTCATTTTTTTTTATTTTTCCAACAGGCGTAAATATGTCTCTGAAGATTCATTTTCTGCATTCTCACCCGATTTCCCCCCACCCCACCCCACCTCCACCCCTCCCCGGAGAATCTTTGTGACGTTAGCGACGAGCATCGTGAGAGATTCCACCAAGAAATAACCATTGAGCGGCGCTACCAGGGGTTTTCGGATGAAGGAATGACAGGAGATTATATCTGGTTCCTCATAAGAGAAACTGATTCCAAAATGTACAAAAGACAATACTGAAAGAGTACAATAAAAATAAACGTAGTTATACGCTATAAATAAGGAAAAAATACAAAAATACAAAAATAAAGAAAACATTGAATTTTGGTGCTTTCACATATAATTGATCAATATTGATCAATATTAGTAACATTTATTTGTGATTCGATTATCTTTAATTTTTGATGTGCCGAACGGCGAAATTGGACGTTCCTAACTCGAGATATGCTTCAAATAGTCAAACTACCTCCGAAAAAACCAAGAAAAAGTTAAAAAATTCATATCTCGAAAAGGTATCCAAACAAAAAAAAATTAATGCAATTTTCGAGTTTGGTGGGCCAAAGTTTACAAGAAAAATATAGTGGCACCTAATGTATAGAATTTTTTTAAAATTTGTGAACCAGTGTAAACCAGTATTTGATTGCAAACAAACCCTCAACGTTCACAAAGTTTCACCACAGAATTCAGCTCTGCTTTCTCAAGAACTGAATTCATTTCTTGATTTCCAACAACTAATTCAGTTTCTAGTTCCTAGTTTCTAAAAAAGGAGATGATTAAATTTTTCTGAACACAAATAAATACAGCTCTTGAAAAAGTGACTTCTGATATGCTTCCTTAGGAAGTAAATTCATCTTCCAAGAAGATTCTGCCCTGAAGGACAAAATCAATTTTGTGAACTGAATTCAGTTAAATACGTGAAAATATTTTGACCAGAAAAAGTCCCCAACTTAGTCTTAATGTAGATAAAAACAAAACAAAAATATTTGAAGAATTATTCACGACGAGTCATAGACATAATGGAAAATATTTCAAATGTAGATCAATTTCCATTACCTAATATAGATTACATTAATCGATTCAAGAATGTCAGGAAATCTTATACATCATTTTCAGTCGCGTGCAAACGTAATAACTATCCATCTCCATTAATTAATAGCAACTTATTGTAACTTTCACAGGTTGGTAACAAGAGTAAACTCAATAGTACAACGCGGCGGCCTACACGATGCGGCTCGAATATCACTGCTCGACATATTCGGTTTCGAAAATCTCGCTGAAAATTCCTTCGAACAGCTATGCATCAATTTCGCCTCCGAATCGCTGCAGTTGTATTTTAATAAATACGTGTTCAAATTAGAGCAGCAGGAATACGCGAGGGAACGTTTGGAATGGACCAACCTCACGTGGATGGATAACACGCCGGTTATACAGCTTCTTGGAAAGAAACCGGTAGGAATTTTGCATCTTTTGGATGACGAAAGTAACTTTCCGAAGGCTTCGGATTCGTCGTTTTTGGAAAAGTGTCATTATAATCACGCCCTCAACGAACATTACTGTAGGCCCAGAGTTGGGGGGAGGGAATTTGGTGTAAGTATTTTTATTCCTGTGCATTTGTGGTCTCTATAGGGAATTGGTAATTTTTGTTTCCTTTTTCTTACGCAATCTTCCTACATCTATTTTGACAAAAAATCGATTACGTATTCTTTAGGTTTTCAGTCTGTTATTACGAATTTGGTATTTTTGAGTTTTGCAATCTAACAGATTATCGTAATAAATAATAATATTCATAATGATCTTTTCAGAGAAAAATATTTTGAAATCATATAATTAATATTAAAATGTATTTATTACTTAAAAAAAGGACCCAAGCCCATTTTTAAATATTTGTGTGTCGTAATAAATATATTTTTTATTGATTCCATGTTCAAGACTAAAAAGATAAGTTTATTTAATATCTGATATTAATTGAGGTTACAGGAAAATTTTTTACAATTAAACTCTAATAGAATATACTTCCACAATTTTCAAGTGAAAGTAATATCATTATATCCATTTTAAAACAATTTGCAATTTTAATGTAAGTTTTAACTTTCTCACAATTGTGTCGACAGAACAAAATAAATCTTCATTGAGCAACAAAAAAAAAAGTAATAAAACGAAATATATTTTGCACAGATTCGACATTTCGCCGGACAAGTTTGGTATTCCGTGGATGGATTCTTGGATAAAAACAGGGATGCTTTACGTCCGGAAATTGTAGAATTGTTGGCTTCGAGTAAGGAACCTTTGGTGTGTTCCATAGCCAAACCACTTTTGACGCAAGCGCAAACCAGAACGTTGCCAAGAGGTGCAAATGGACGGTTTGTTACGATGAAACCAAGAACTCCTACAGTGGCAGCAAGGTAATTAAAAAATAATTCATAAAGTGACAATAATAATTGCTTCAGTAATAAAATAATCGAGAAAAAACTTAAAGCCTGAAGCACACTTCTTAACCATTCTAGATTTAACGATAGCCTACAACAACTCTTGGATTCGATGTCAAAATGTAACCCATGGTTTGTGCGTTGTGTCAAACCAAATAGCGACAAAACACCAATGAGATTTGACATGCCTGTGGTATTGGAACAACTCAGATATTCAGGAATGCTCGATACCATAAAGATCAGACAGTCAGGTTATCCTGTAAGGATGAAGTTTCAACATTTTGTTGAAAGATACAGGTAATATATTTTGATTTACTTTACTTACAAATTAGGTATACGTATTTTTTTTTTAGATACTTGCATCCAGGAAAATTGCCAAGGGGTGTACCATATAGAGATTTGTGTAGAGCAATTTTAGAACAAAGACCTCCAACTGGTACAGGTAAGTTATTTCATGGAGTATATATTTTCTCCTAGAATTATGTGTATTTTTATAATTCCTTTCTGTTTTATTTTGAATTAAAAAAGAATAGTTTGAATGGTAAAAATTTCTCCTAATTCAAGCACTTCCTTCAGCTTCTTGCCAACACCAAGTCCACTAAGTCCAACTGGTTGCATTACCACCACCAGTACTCATCGTCGCTACCCACTCCACAAAACCTACATTACCCATCATATATTTGTTTGCCTTCTCCTCAATCCCTTCTCTGAACCTTGTCTCCTTTCTTCTGAGCCACATCTTCTATGATCCAAATAATCCGATACCCTCTCCATACGTGCACACATTGTATTTGTATTCTCAACCGATTTCGGCTTAATTAGCCATCTTCAGGCGAAAACATCAATTGTTTAGGGAACTTCCCCAACGAACTGACTTTGACTTCAATTATGCAACTAACTTGGTTATGTTTAACTGCTACTGTTGAAGTAAAAATGATTTCTAAAATTTTTTTTTAGCTGGTCCTGATTACCAATTGGGTGCCACTAGAGTATTCCTACGTGAAGGATTAGAACGTCAACTCGAAACAGCCAGATCGGATTGTCTAAGAGACTCAGCTTTAGTAATACAAAAACACATGCGTGGATATCTCGCAAGAAAAAATTTCCGCCACATGAAAAGAGCTTCGATCGTCATTCAGAAACATTGGCGCGGTTCGAGACAAAGATATCGTTACAAAACATTACAAAGAGGAATCGTCAAAGCTCAAGCTTTGGTCCGAGGAAGACGCGAACGCAAAAGATACGCCGCCAAAAAAGCCGAATATAAACGCAAACAAGAGGCGGAAAAAATCGCTCAAGAACGGGCGAAGCAAAGAGCGGCGAGAGAAAGTCAACGATTACAAAGATCTACGGTGCATCATCTCGAAATACCGGCAGAATTGGCGTTCATTTTCTCCAAGTTAGAAGGTTACACCCCGCCGCATACCGAACGAAATCTCGTTAAAGTTTTGGGTGGGATTAACGGGACTTTGCCGAATTGGCACTTGCCGAGTGATTTGCACCAGTACGAATTTACCAAGTTCACTTCTGTTTATTTCAAAGGATCGGAACTTGGTGTAAAACGCGAACCGATCACCACCCCGTTTTTATCGAAAGCGGCCGCAAGGGATCAAGATTTCCAAGACGCCATTGCTTTGTTCAAGTTAATATTGCGTTGGTCAAATGATGGGCAACTCGCAGGCCCTAGGGAACGAGCCTTGGCCGATTATATCGTTCATAAAGGTTTAAATTCCAAAAATTTAAGAGACGAACTCTTGGTGCAACTGGTTAATCAATCTTGGAATAATGACAATGCAGAAAGAATTTGGCAGTTGATGTCGCATTGTGCTAGTTGTTTTCAACCGAGTCCTGCGCTTAACAAGTAAGTATATAATGTTTGTGGAAGGTTTTTGTCCAAAAAAAATATATATTTCAGGTATCTTTTAAAATACGTCACGGATCACGCGCCCCATAGTTATAGGGAGATAATGCAACGTAAATTGGTTCGAGGTGTGCAAAAGGCGCCTCATTCAAGAGTTTTGCCACCGAGTCTTTTAGAATGGCGTTCAACGCGACAAAAAACCAATATGGCGTTACCTTTAACTTTATCAGATGGGAATGTATCAACAGTTGCTGTTGATTCCTGGACTACTTGTGAAGAAGTAAGTAACACATTGATTGGAATTTGATTGGATTAAAGACATTTTTATTTCAATTTTTTCAATTGGTAATAATTTTTTTTTTTAATTTTCATAGGCAGCGTCCATAGCTATAACATCTTTGGATATAACGCCGGATGGTTGGACGGTAGTGTTAGATGATGCTGGCATAATAACAGATGGAAGTGGTTTGGATTATATTTTTGATTTAGTTTCTGAAATGGAAGTATGTCCAGCATTCCCTATCGCAAAATTTTCAATTTTCAAAGGTGGTACACGCAATCTTTCACCGATTGAAGTCGACCATCACGTCCCATCCAGCAATTTGGCGCGACCACAAGTAAATAAATAAAAATGAAAATTCTCATTTCTTTAATGAATTATTTAGGTACCTCCACCAGAACCACCTTCGGCAATTTCAAGAAAAATATCCAGGGAGCTGAGTCGCGAAATCTCACGTCAATCATCTCCAAGTCACATGACGTCGTCTCCAACTCACATGAATCTATCTCCAAGTCACATGATGCAAACTAATTCGAGGAAATCCTCGCGAGATCAACATGAATATTCTCCACAGAGGGAATCGCCTAGAATGTCGAATACTCCGTCGCGTAAGCCGTCCCACGAAGCCTTATCGCGAAATTCGGCGCTTAACGAACGCTATTTTGACATCGAAAAGGTTCGTTCTAGAAGTCTGGATAATTTATTAAGCGAACCGGAGCCTACGCCACTGGCAGATTTGGGTTTGAGCCAATCCAGATTAAACGATAGGTATCACTCGGTCGAACAATTGAACGCACCGATAAAACCCGTCTTGGCCAATTCCAATTACATGTCGACGCAAGAAATGGAATTCGAATATCCGGACGTTTCTAGCATCAGCACTTCCAACCGTGGCGGTCCGCGATATATAAAATCGCAATATTCTGGTAAAAAAGCTCCTCCGGGATCGCACTCCAGTCGTGCCCATATTGAAAAATCCGAATTTGCTGTTAGGAGTTCTGCAATGTCGGACACAAGCGAAGCTCCAAGTTTAGCCAGTCACGTTAGAAGAGTGCGTGTTCCAAGTCAAGCTTCGGACGTTGATCAATTTTTGGACGAGTTGTTTAGTCCTGTTCTGGATGGGAATTTAGACGAATTAAGTGACGCAAGATCTTTAGCTGCCAGTATTAAAGGCGGTGTTGATTATATCGATGGGTTGGATGATTTTTTGGACGAAGTTCTAAATCCCATACAAAGTGATTTAGTCAACATGTCGAATGTGGAAATGCTGTTGCCCAAAATTAAAGGTGGCGGACATCGTAACAGATCGTCGAGTCAAAGCAGTTCAGTTTTGGACCAAGAGGTCGAAAGCTTAACTACGCAAAATCAAAATGCTCCGCAAGAAAACCCCAACGTCGATGATTACATAAGCGATCTTTTCAGACCAATTTTTATAAACGATAGTTTGAAAAATCTCACTGAGAAGCACAATTTGGTCGACAGTATAAAAGGTGGTGGAACGACCCACCAACAAAATGGTCCAAGTAGCTCAAATTTTAATTACCCGAGCATTACAACACCAATCGTTACTCCACCGCCGATGATGATGCCCATCTTAGCTTCACCCCAAGACAGTTTCTTACCAATGTTTAACATGCAAGGTTTATCAATGCCTTCGGGTACCGGAGAAATGGCTGCATATCAACAAAACTTACAACGCGCATTTTTACAATCAGCCATGGCGCAAAACATACAAATTCAACAACAACTGCTTGCACAGAATCAAGCTTTGCAACAGTTATTGACGCAGCAGGCGACGCCCGATTCTAAAACTATAAATGAAGTCGTTCAAACAACCACCGTAACGGCTCAAATACACGAACCTCCAACGTCTAGCCCTCCGCGAAATACTACTTTTAAAGTAAACACCCCACCTAGAAAAATCAGTTCCCCAAATGAATACAAATCCAGGAAGACCAGTTCAGATTCCAACGTAAGCATCGTAAGTAGAAACAATGGCGTTCCTCCACCTCCACCAATGCCACCGCCTTTACACGATGGCGATCCTTCGGAAACAAGACCTTTCATGGATCCTTACGGAAGAGCGAAAACCGTAAGAATCGGCAAATGGCGTTGGCCACCGCCGAAAGACGACAACACACCAATAAACGGCGAAGATTTCATGCATTTCAAGCTTCGTCAAAATCAAAGAAAAATAACCCCAAGCAAAGACGGTCCGATAATCATCAACGGTCATATGAACTCAATCAATAGTATACAAACAACTTCGCAATCATCAGCCGAATGGGAAGAGGTTGAATTCGAACCGATTCGCGAAAATGAAAAAATCGCTAAAGTATCGACTAAAAGGAGTTTTGAAGTCGGTGCTGCGAGACCATCTCCGGGAAGCATCGGAAAATTAAAATTAAGTTCCGAAATGCGTCAACGTTTAGAACAAGTGACGTCCAGTCATTCAGTACGTTCAACCAGCAGCAAAATTGAAAAACCTTCCCGTACCATTAACAAGTTGGAAGATACGCGTAAAATGATGCTGGAGCAACAACTGGCTGGGAGATGGGGTGTCGAGTCAGTAGATGGAAACGACAATTCGAGCGGTCCGCCAAGCCCCGTAACACCGGCGCAAGTTCGTGCGCAGCGCGAATCCAAATCTCCAACTCAACAAAGTTGGGCAAGTTCTAATTGGAAACCTGGACCACCGCCGCCTCCTATTGGACCATCTTCCTTACCACCGGCCCCATCGGTACCAGCACCGCCTCCACCAATACGTCCCCAACAACAACCGGCACCACAAATTGAACCAATACGCGAAAGCTTCATGGCGCAAAGACAGGATCGCGATACTTTCGGCGTACATCAAAATCGCGTCGTACAAACTAATTCCAAAAGAAATTCGTTCAGTGCAAATTGGGACATTCAAAGTTCCGTCACGCAAGAAACCCAAGACGACGGGACCAGTTGGGGAAAAGATTTAATCGACGAAAAGCAAGACGGAAGAAACACCAGAAACAGCTGGGATCAACCAGATTCCACCGTTACGTCAATCGAACCAAACAGAAAACTCATTTTAATGAACGAACGATGGGATATGGAAAAGTCGTACGATAAGAAAAATTTATTGCAAGAACCGCCAGAAAGACCGACATTTCGAACGCATCAGTATAGCAAAAACGCACACAAGGAAAGGGAAAAGAAACACTCGGTATCCACGCAAAATACGGAGAAAGTCGATCGAATGGAAGGTAAGTTTTAGTTACTGTTGGTCTAATTTTGATCGACCGTTGAACCGTGTCGAAAGTCATCGTTAATGGATGATTAAAAGGTCGCACGTTAATTCAAAAAAAAAATTATCCAACTTTCTATTATTGTTTCGTGCATTATACAAGAAATTTCCGATTTGATTAATAAAAGTTATCGCCGCTCTATTCGAGAGAAATTGCGTTACGTAAGAGTAAGATTCCTATCTCTTGAATTTAGTTGCGAGCGAAGTTTGTCGCGTTACTAACATGTTTACATTTACAGTAAATTAAAAGTAAGTGTCTTGTGTTTAAAGGACGACTATTTTGCGTTAATGGATTGGGTTTCTCGCAAGTGAATTTTATACAATGACAATGGTGGGAAGAAAGTTTCTTAAAATGTCTCTGTGTATGATTAAAAATTCCCATTGTGGAAATCTAGTTCATTTACCTACAAGTTTATAATTATCGTATTTTTAAATCAATTAAATCAATTTTTTAGTGCAAGAATGGCCAGAATTCATGCGTCCCATACAAACACCACCAGCTTCAAAATCGCCGATACCACCAATGAACAATTCCCCACAACCACAACAATCATCGCCGAAAATTATGTCGAACCTTTTACCTTTGGGTACAGCCGCTTGCGTCACGTATAATCGCGTATCCTGGCTTTTGCGGGTGAGAAAAGAGGTGTTTTCCCCGACGGAACCTCTGGGACCGCCGACCGCTTTACATTTAATATTTTGTCAAATCGTCGCCGATGTGTACGGGATTACGGCGTGCATACGTTTGTCTCAAAATGAAAAACGAGCCGGAGTCAGTATGCTAACTGGTTATGGTATCAGCGCGGAAAACTTAAACAGTCCGCACAGGGCTAACATCAAACGAAACGTTATTGATTTAGCCAGGACTTGGCCGTTGTATTTTGCAAGGCTCTTTCCAGTATCAGGAGCTGCTCAGGTAAATTTTTATCCACGGAATTTATTAAATGCCAACGTTTTTCTTTTTCTTTTCAGTTGTCCGACGTTCAACTTCTAGCCGTTTCCCACTGGGGTGTTCATCTCGTGAAAAGAGATTCTAACAATTTGCAAGTTTTAAAGTCGTATCCTTTGAGCGATATAATTTCTTGTACGGCACCTAGACCAACTACTGTCAGCATTGAGGGTCCTCAAGGTCGACTAAGTCTTCATTCTAATCGAGCTCAGCAATTGGCGGAAATGGTTGTCAGATTTTGTTCGGAAAATAGAAAGGTAAGAATTTTTATATTTTATTTATTAAGATGTTTCCGTTTTCAAATAAGCTGGGAATTAGTTTTGTGTGCAAGCTGGCATGACAACAAAAAGAACTTGGAGATTCCAATGTATGCATAAAATTTATTGATTTTCCATGATAGGAGATGTAAAGAATTTTTTTGTCAATATATTGAATTGAATTCGAATATTTTTCAAAATAATTTTGTCGTCCATTTTTTTGTTAAAAATTATTATTAACAATAAAATAATAATAATTATTATGTATTTACCAAACAGTAAAACATTGGTATGTAAAAATGAAGTAAATAAAAAAATGTTTGCGTTACATAAATTTTAAAATAGAGCAATTGAGAAAAATTAAGAATAATAAGTTAATAATAATAATAATATCAAATTTTTCAATTGCTATAGAGCTTAAATAGAAATTGACAATTTTCAATAGTAATTACAGTCGAAGCCAAGACACGTTACGTCATACCAATAGAATCCTGCATAATTCTTGGAATGTTTTCTGCTTTAACTTTCACGAACTGTATGTCATTTTTAAAACGTCTAATCGGTTTTGATTTTTTTTTTATTTGATTTGTTACAGTAGTTCCTGTAGTATTTATTCATTATTAAATTTACCAATTTATCAAATATTTGACCTTGACCTTGACCGTTGACCTTGAAAATGTCTAAAGAAAAACTTTTTTATTTCAAATGCAAAATAATCAGTCGTTTAATTAGCAAATTCTGTTTTAACACAAAATTGTATGTATTATTCTCATGTTCGCAAAATGTGAACAGAGATGGAAAAGATACAAATATATACACTTTTAGTCTTTGATTTTTTTATTGCAATTTTAGCTGTTTCTTCATTTCTTATCTTTGCAAATTTTGTTTATTAATATTTCCATATTTAGTAAATTTTTAAAAATTCTACGAAAGTGTTTTCTGACTCGCTGGGCTGGGCTGGTCTGGGCTAAGTTATTATTGGTTGCAGGGTTGCTATTGCAATTTATTTAAGCTAACAATCTCCCAGGTCTATGAGCGTTGTAAGTTGATAAGCTAAAACTATCAAAATTGAAATAATATATATTTTTGAATTTTTCTGACTTTGTAAAATTCATCAAACTGTAAAATGTTACAAGGTGATACATTCGTGTAAGCTAGTAAGCTAATACTAGTAATACAAAAAATATTTTTTTGTTTATCTTGCACAAGGGTGTTCCAGAAATTCCAGAAAGTTTCACAAATTTAATCCTTTTCAAAACGAATCCAATTTATAATTTTTCTTTAAATTCATTAAATACAATTTGCTCTTGTCATTTTCAAAACAGAATCCAACCTAGCTGACTGTAACTTATACTTATCTAGAACTTCTCTATTTAACTCAACAGCAAAATTTCTGACTCCGAATGGAATCTAATTTTTATGCATTTTTGACATTGACAAACTTCTTTTATATTTTTTTTAACAATTAACTGCTCACAATAAATAAAAATTTCTTGATCTAGGATTTAATCATTAAGTCATTGTAGAATCAATTTATTTATCTCGCAAACAGTTTTTGGAAATTTATTTGATGAACTGATGCCTATAATTTCTTGCTCAAAATTATCAGTTAAGTAAGTAAGATGAAATAAAATATAATTTTCAATTACGGAACGAACCCAACCCAAAACTCACACATTTTTGTGAAGCTTTTCCAGATTAAACACGAAATTGATATGATATGTCCTTTATGTCATTTCCATAGTTATTGCAGGAACACGCCAAACACAGGGCTAAATGGGTTATAGCCCAAGTGCACCAGACTTTTGGGCGGCAATTGTTCTTACAGGTTATTTGAATTTTGTATTTACTTTTGAATTTCAATTGCGGAGCGAACCCAACCATAAATGATAAATTTTTAAAAACTGAAAAGCTAACCCTTTGAATTGAAATAATTTGATAATTTGAATTTCAATAATTTCAATCAACGGAGCGAACCCATTTATTATATTAACTTGTTCTAGTTCTGAAATTTTTGTAAAACTTTACTGGTCAGCCCGTTCCTGACGACGGCCCTGAGTGTTTGTGCGTTTATGATCTATACAACGGTGGGCAACCCCCGGCCCGCGGGCCAGCTGCGGCCCGCGAAAAGTTTCTATCCGGCTCGCGAGATCTTTAGAAGAAATTATAAATAAATTATAAATAAATATTTTTCGTTGTAATTCTTCTAGTTTGAATTGAATATAAACGCACATAGCAACATGTATGTTCATAATTTAGTACTAACTTTAAAACTTTTTTTATTTATTTCATATTTGTAAACTAAAAAATTATAGGTCACAAGAAGGTGTCAATTAACTACGGCCCGCGGAAAAAATTTAAAATTTATTCTCGCCCATGTTATAAAAAAGATTGCCCACCCCCGATCTTAAAGTTTGAAAACACTGATTAATTGGATATTGGACAATAACTACCGATGTATTACTTTTTTGATAACGGGAACTACTTTTGCTACGGTTGCTAACACTCCCGGATTTTGCCCGGAGTTCCCCGGATTTTGCCCGGAGTTCCCCTGATTTTGTCCGAGGTTCACCAGGATTTTCCCAGATTTTGCCGGAGTTCCCCTGAGTTTCCCGGACTTCCCCGGATTTTGTACGAGGTTCCCCAGGATCTTGACCGGAGTTTCCCGGACTGTGCCCGGAGTTCCCCGGACTTCGCCCGGATTTTTTCCGGAACTTTCAAGGATTTTTTCCACGGAGTTTTCCCGGATTTTCCCATATTTTGACCGTAGTTTTCCAGAGTTACCAGGATTATTCGGGATTGCCTAGAGCAACGGTGGGCAACCCCCGGCCAGCCATGGCCCGCGAAAAGTTTCTATCCGGCCCGTGAGATCTTTAGAAGAAATTATAATTAAATATTTTTCGTTGTAATTCTTTTAGTTTGAATTGATTATAAACGCACATAGCAACATTATGTACTAATTTAGTACTAATTTTAACACTTTTTTTTATTTATTTTTATTAGGTCACAAGAAGGTATCAATTAACTACTACGGCCCGCGGAAAAAACGTAAAATTTATTCTGGCCCATGTTATAAAAAAGGTTGCCCACCTCTTATAGACTATATAATTAGGATTTTCCAGGCTTTTTTCAGAAAGTTTGTTTGTTTTTCTAAATTTAAATTTAAAATTCTAAATTTGAAGTCTAAGAAGAAAAATACATACAACGTACATATTGTTATAAATATATACCAAAAGAGTCATAAACAATGCGTGTGTAGGTTTGGGTTCGCTCCGTAATCAAAATTACAATAAACAATTTACTAAATCTTAGGCTTTGCTTTGAATATTTAAAAATGGCTTATTAAATAAACATTTAAATCTTTGAAGAACTGACTAATAAATCTAACTTGTGAAAATTGTGGCTCATGTGTTCAAGACAAATATTTATAATTTTCCTCCTCGTGAAGTTCAATGTAACAAATAAGAAATAAACTTAATATCTCATTTTAAAATAATGAAAATTCGGTACAGTTTAATCCGACATGCATTTAACCGTACTGGTCGCGTTACCACCTGTTTTACGGAGTAGTTTCTTACGACCTACATATAAGCAAGACTGGTCATCACAAACTCTGGGTCACCGTAACTATTAGAGCTCATCTTGTAGCCTTGCATGGCCACCTCTGAGTCGCTTCTGTTAACTACAACAAGCTCATCAGAACATGGTTACTATCGATGCCGTGAACACTTAATCATAACATCCGTGAACGCTTGACGGACTTCTCGTTCAAATTACAGTTCCAGCATAGATTAAATTAAATTAAGTGCGCACGTAAATGATCAAAAGACTTTTCTGCGATCGTTTAATAAAATGCGGATTCGTGATATTTTTTTTTTCGTGAAGTGAAGTGTCGAAAATGAGCAAAATCAAACCGCTCTCGGATTCCTACAAAAGCTTCAAAGAAATTCGCGCGCCCACGGAACTGAATCTATCGAAAAATTACAAAGCGAATTCTTTGGATAGTTTGGCGAATTCTTCGAATCCCAGTGAAAGTTTAAGCGACGAATCGGATTCGGAATCGAAATCTTTTTCGGTAAAATGTGAGGTTTACGCGCAGAATTCTTGCGGAAGTGTACGCTCGTGGACTAAATCGGATAGCAGCAATTCGGATACTTACGAATATGTCACTAGCGAATGTAACGATAAGAAAATTAATTGCGAGAAACGTTTGGATATGGTTATAGCCAGGATGGAAACGATACCCGAAGAGTCTTCGGAACCCAAAGTTTCCGTTAAGGAAATTCTGGCGAGGTTCGAAAACTTGAAAGAAAGTAAAGATGGAAAAGACTTGAATAATAATAGTGGATGTGGTGGTAATTCAAACGTTTCTTGTAGCAATCAAAATATTGCAATATTTACTGATGTTGTTGCCACAACTAACAGTATTGTTATTGCTAATAAAGAGGTAATTTTAACCTTATTTTTTTATGTTATTACAAATTGTAAAATCGTTAATTTACGATACAAATCATTTAGAGAAAAATTGTTGTAACCTGCTTTTGAGCTGTTAACTGAAGAAATAAATATTCAAGATAAAGAAACACATGTTCCGAAACAGTTAGATCTAACAGATGTAAACCAAATTCAACGAAGTAGTCACATCATTTCGATTATGTTTATTACAAATGCGGCAATTTAATTAAAAATTTTAATGGTTTTTGCATTATCTCTTATTTACGGTTACGTAAGTTTTAAAACTTAATTATATTGATATTTTAACACCTTTTAAGTCGTAACGCCAATTCGACGCGTTGTTTATTTTCGTCGCAAAAACAAAAATCCACCAGATTTTCTCAAATTAAACTTTCTAATTTCGTACGTGTCTTCAACCCATTGAAATTGGATTACAGCATCGTTATCTTCCATAATCGTCGGTGCTTTTTGATTCTGAACTGTAATTGATATTTAAACGTATTACATAAATTACTAATGAGATTAGAAATCCATTCGTGTGTAAGAATCATTAAATTTGACATAAATATGCGAGATGGGAAAATGTACACAAAGATTGTCTCATATTTTCGAATTAAATTAACCATTCCGTAAATTATTTTATTGCTTTGAAAATCCAACTATTTTCCACTTTTTCGAATACAGATTTATATACATACAGGGTCTTTTTGAAATAAGTCTTACTAATTTAACAATTAATAAGTGACCAAAGCCCAACCACAAATATGCAAAAACGACGGTCCCATGTTGAAGGGCGTGTCAGAAATTTTGTTGTTATTTTTGATCCTTAACTTTAACACGTTTAACATTTTTTTAATAACAAAATGTGGATCTTTACGCAGGTTTGTGTAGTTTCTTTCATCTGCTTTTCTGATTGAAATCTTCAGGACTCTTGCTGCAACAAAAAGTTACTGACCAGGACGGAAAAGTCAACCAGATTTTATTTTATTTTATTTTCAGAATGCCAGGACTTTATTTTACATTTGACTTTTTGACAAAAAATTGTGAAAAAAAATCAATTTAAATTTGAATGTTAGCTTAGACGCAAGGTCAATTCGCAAAAGCGGTTAAAAGGCACATTCAAGCAAAATAAATTCACATTTTTTTAATAAATGGTCCCCTTATTTGCAAGATTACAAGAGAAACAAACAAATTTACGAGAAAACTCCTCCGGCTTCAGCTAATTGGAAACGAGCTTAACACATGTTCCTAAAATATTTCTAAAAAGCTGCCGTTTTTGCGAATTTAGGTTTCTTCTGATTTCAGTTTCCAAGCGTTAAAATTTTAGAGATTATTTTATTTGTTTTTTCCTTGAATCTACTAAACTTTTTCTTAGAATATATTCTTTCCAAATGATAAATCTCCTTCGTCTATATTCAACTATTGTTGTTTTAATTTTTTAATCGCTTTTTATATTTCAATTCTATTTTTTGCTTAACTATGCATTTTTTTCCATTTTCATCATTTTTTTCTTCTTCGATTAAACCAAATTCTTGCTGAAATTTTTTGTTAATAAGAATTATATTGGGAACATTTTATTAATAAAAGAAGTTTCTTAAAAAAAAAACGTGTATTGATTTTTATGTTTTAAAATTAACTTCTATAAATGAAAATTCTAAATATATTAATTTCGGATTTGCTCAAATTTATCTCATTTTGAAAAGGCGTTAATTCTTAAATTCATTCACGTGAAATCACACATTAAAATTAATAACACATTATAATTTCTAAATTTTTTCCGTGACAGGAAATCGATCTACGTGTAAGTAAACTCTGTGAAAACGACTAAGTCTACATACTATTCAAAATAATAATTCGATTGGCAACTTCACTTACAGTTTCACATTCTGTTCACACGATGGCATTGTTCGAACGGAAATTAGTTTCACTGAACAACGTCGAATCGATCATTACTGAAAAAAAAATGAGTACATTGCGCTTCCATAACCTGAGGTAAAAATTGTCACTTGGAACTGTGGGAAAAGAATGAGCATAAAAAAAATTTTTTTCGAAAATTTTATTATTTGCGTTGTATCGCTGGTACTTTCACTAAATTTTTTTGCAAATTTTAATTTTATTGAAACAGAAATATTTAAACAATTTTTTTTAGTTACAGAAAAATGAAAGAAATTTTTTTATGACAAACTAAAAGTTTTGTTAAATTAATGACACCAGTTTATGACGATCATCAATCAAATTGTTTAAATTATGTAAAGTGTTTAATCGAATGCGGAAAACGGGAATATTTATTTATATAATAATTTTTTATAGTTTCATAAATTAAATATTAAGGATCTGCTATTTGTAATAACACTAATAACATATAATCTTACACCGAAAGGTAGTAGAAAGACATAGGAATAACTGAGTAAGTGTTAATATTAGATTTATTCTTAAATATTTTCTAAACTATTGTTGACATTACTATTGACATTAAAAAAATTATTATAAATGATATTAAATATTGATTTGAATTTTAAAATAATTTCGATTTTTTTATGAATGCTCTAGCTCAGCCATACTCAACCTTTTTTTGTCTCGGGCCACACACATATACGTTTCCTACGTTACGCTGCTCTAGCTGAATGGTGTAAAATTTATGAACATGGACCACCAAATACAGTTTTGAAAGTTTTCGAGCCACAGAAAAGAAGGACCTTAGCAAGGTGTTCTGAATAGGTTGGGTTCGCTCCGTAACTGACATTTTATTATTTTTTTAATTTAATTTTGTATTTAGGTTCGCTCCGTAATTGAAATTCAAAAGAGTAAAATATTAACTTGCAATGTTTTTTAAAAAAATGTATTTTAAAGTTATTTTATTTTAATTTAACTTCATGGGCCGTGGGTCGCGTTTGGCACCACTGCTCTAGCGTATCCAAGAAATTATTTTAAAACATATTGCGTAAATGAATTAAAATTTTTCTATAGAATTTTGAAATTATTGAACTGAATTTTTAAAATTGTTCCATAAATATTATGAATGCTCTAAACCTGCTCGGAGCGACACTCTGATAAAAATTTGAAAATGATATTAAACTGTGTTGAATTTTGAAATTATGGAGCGCTTTTTTAAAATTGATCGAAAATTTTTGATGAAAGCACGCACGTGTCCAGAAGAACATGCTGGTAATATTTTTAAGACAGAAACAGTTTTTATCGCAAATTGTATAGAAGACTATAATGTATTGAATTTCGAAGTTATGGAATTTTTCGAATAAAAATTTGGTCCAATTTTTAAAATTATTCAAATGCTTAAAATAATTTATGTAATTATTAAAAATATTAAAAAATCATTTCTTTATATTTTATAAACTTAAAATATTATTACGAACAATTAATAATAATTATTATTGTCTGAAATAGAAAAAGTTTAATATAAAAGTTATTGAAAAAACCATATTTCTTCTTTTCTTAAAATTAATTAAAATGTTATTAAAAATGTTAAAAACGCCTATACGAGCTATTAATTATTTTTCAAAGACGTCTCTTAAAAAAAAAAGTCACACAAACCAACTTAGAAATAAGCAACATAATGAAAGAAGGAAAATAAGGATAACATTGTTATCTTTCGATTAATGAAAACCTTAAATTCATTATGAAATCCTTTCAAATAAATTAATAAACATAATAATACTGTAGGAAGTTGAATTTCAACAAACTTGTAATAAAAACCTCATAAAGTCTTTGGAAATATAAAATTATATAAGTCATCAAGGACTTAACATTAATGATGAGATAATGAATACTTAAATCCCTTATGTACACAAATGCCGGTTTAATAATATATCATTACAATTTTTATACCTACTTATTGACAATAAAACGTGTCCTTAACATCGTCTTAAGTAATTCATATTTATTATCATTATGCTTTGAGCAACGATTTTCGTACAGCGGACGGACTTATCTATAAGGGATACAAATGAGAGAAAGTTGAATAACAGTTATGTTTCATTATTTCAGAGAAACTTCTTCCATGCATGTCGCTTGAAAACTTGTTTACATACATCTCGTATATATGAATGCGTTTCCATCATTTATATAGAAAAGAATAAATTTATGTGTAAATTTAATTTTCTTTCTGTTTATACGTTGTAATTTTACGGAATTATAAATAATGATTTTATATTTGCGGCAAATAGAAGGAATAACAAAGTAAAAATGCTGTAAATCTGGAGCCCCGATGAGTCTGATAATGATTTTAAAACCTGAAACATTTTAGTACCTGAATAATTTCCCGTAAAAACTGACTAAAAAAATAATTTAATAATTGAATCATTAATGCTGGTTTTTTAAAACTTGTCAAAGATTGGAAATAATCAAACATTTATAAACTGTTTGAAATATTGTTTAAAACATGCACACAAAATATAAAATAATGCAGAAAAAAATGTAAAATTGCTTATTCTAATAACCTTGAAACGTATTGGTTTGTAATTTATTCAACAAAACATAAATTTATTAACATTAATTGTAGAAACTTCATTGGAGATGACTTAATGTTTTTTTTCCATTATATTCGACCATGATTGATTTTAGAACTGTTTGCGTTTTTTAAAGTAAGAAAATTTTTCGTCGACAAATTAAAAATTTTATTAATTTTTTTTAGTCACAGATCAAATCATCACCTCCTCCTCGGTTACCTCCTGTTGAAAAAATTGAACCTCCCAACAATGTTTCTCCGATTATGCCAGTTCAAGAATCGAGTCGACCATCTAGGAGAGAACAAGGAGCACAGTCACCAAGTAGCCCACTACCACCTACTGGGAAATATTCATTAATGCAATTTGCCATGCAAAACTTTAGGAACAATTCTGAGTAAGTATATTTTTATGTTGGATTATTTGCGAATTTTATTTGTATCTTCATTCAAACTATGTAGGTTTATTTTAGTTTCGCGAAT
>JAFFZR010007697.1:0-21389 GCA_018397195.1 Lethrus apterus | reverse complement strand
TTTCATTCATTATTATCATTTATAGTATTTTGTGTTTATATCGTAAGTTTTCCTAGAATTTGTTTTCAACTTATAAATTCCAATGTCAAATTTATAGATGAATGATACATTTAAAATGTTCTCAATAACAAGTTTTTCTCTCATCTCTGTACTGTAGTAATATACACCGTAAAATATTATCAAATGCAGCGGGTCAGGTACGTGATCCGCAAACACGGTCACCATGATCCCGAGGAGGACGACATTTGTCGTTAATTTCGACGTGCGTTTGGTTTTATTGGTACGACATTTCCTCTGTCTCTGTTTGTACCACGACAGTGTAGAAGCTTTCATTTACCGCAATGTAATTAGGTATCATCCCGTACCGTCCTGAATTCAGTATCGCGTCTGTGTGAGGGAGCCTTAAAGGCTCTATTCAAGACAACACTAAGGCACTTAACACCCTTCCTTCCATACTTTGTAGTAAACTAAAGAAAAACAAAAAATCAAAAAGAAATATTTATTAATTCTTGTTGTTAGAGATCACAATAATAAAAAACACAAAACCAAACAGTAACATGTATATACCTTAAATTAAAAATATATAAAAAATACTATCATCAAAAGGACCTATTGTACACACCAAATTTAAATTAAAAAAATATTAGTCTAGCATCGGTTGGGCTCTGTTCTATTGGGCAGTACGGACACTTCATCCTGTAAACGTACATACAAACTACTTGTGATAATTTGTACGAAGCAGATGTTGACCATAAACCCTTACGCCTTTTCCAAAAAACGCACACTACGAGGAAAAGTAAATGCAGGCAACCAGTAATACTCAAATCGGTCGGTTTTGCCGTCAACGGGATTGTGTTATTTAATTTGACAAAAACTGTACAATATACCTCGGGGTATAATTGAGTACTGCGTGATTAATAGTACTGTGAAGAGCCGTTTCCTGTTTAAGAAAATTCCGATTGGCTTATTGTTAAGATTTAATTTACACCAAGAAAGCAAATATCCTGCGTTTTTTAACATCGAAAAACCGAAAACACGATTAAACCCGCAAATCAAGATTGAATATAAACATCGAACTTTATTATTTCAGTTTGTACATCATTTTTATATTGACATGTCAGTTACATTTGGATGTTGGATGTTGCAATCTCATATGTCTTGACACGTGAAATCTCCTTAAAAACTTTTTTGAACAAAACATACATTCAAAGTTTTTTTCTTTTCCGCACTCGTTTCGAATGTGATTGGACAAATGATGCTTGTGTTTGTAGTTTCTGTTACAAGATGAACAGTGAAAGCGTTCAAAACCGATACCTAAAAAGATAACATTATAGAAAGGATTTATACATATTTTGAGAAAATTATTGGGCTTATTATAAATGTTATTCATGTTTAAAATTATCTCTTTGTTTGGAATAAATATTCTCTTCAGTCTTTTCAAGTAATCCAGTTGTAATTCCACTGCAATTTTTATTTTTAGTATGATAACATTTCGTCGCCTTAGAACCAGACTGTTCTATGTCCATTTTACTAATGTTACAGGAGAGAGGTTTTTAAACTTTCAAAGTTTATGGATTCAATCCTTTAACAACTTTGTGTATAATAATATTTTGATTAAATTTTAAAAACATTTTTTATTAGAAAACAAGAGAAATAAAAGAACAATTTATTAACAAACAAAAATTATAAAAAAGTTCGGTCATGGACATTGAATAAAATTTAACAAATTCAATTTTTTTCTGTGGAAAATATATTCTATGCCCTTTGAAAACAAGAGAAACAATTTAAAAAGGTTACAAATCAAGTATAATAATAGGAAATAATCTTAATTAAAAAATAATAATTTAAACGCCGCGTTTCTAATAAAATTTCATATGTTTTTCAAAATCATTTGTGAAGTATTATCAAATCATATTAAGACCTTCTAGAACGTCTTAATTATGCATTTCCAAAATTGCAAATCCACTGGCAAAAAATGATTTGATAAGCTTCTAATATGAGAAATTTTGTTTTCTGTTAGATCTGCTGGTGATGGTTGAACGGACTTGGAATTCCTTCTAAAAATGTTTTGGCTACGTTTTTTTCTGGTGCTGCGCTTGGAAAACAATACCCTAATACTTGGTTGCGCTGCACTAAAAGATAGTTTGTAGTCTACGAAGTCAGAGTTATTTTCATAAGACAGCTGAACCAAATTTTTATAAGGAATCGTAGGAATCGTCATACATTGTGCCAAAACCTTAAAATCCAAACTGTGGTTTTTCTGCATTTGAACAAGTTTATATTGTTTTTATATGGCTTATTGTTAAGATTTAATTTACACCAAGAAAAGAAGTAACGTACGTTTCTTAACACGATTACGAAAAAAAAAAAAAACGATTAAACTGCCAATCGAGATTGAATATAAACATCGAACTTTATTATTTCAGTTTCTACATCATTTTTATATTGACATGTCAGTTACATTTGGATGTTGGATGTTGCAATCTCATATGTCTTGACGCGTTAGATCCCCTTAAAAACTTTTTTGAACAAAATTTACATTCAAAGTTTTTTTCTTTTCCGCACTCGTTTCGTATGTGATTGGACAAATGATGCTTGTGTTTGTAGTTTCTGTTACAAGATGAACAGTGAAAGCGTTCAAAACCGATACCTAAAAAGATAACATTATAGAAAGGATTTATTCATACATATTTTGTGAAAATTATTGGTCAAATGATAAATGTTATCCAGGTTTAAAATTATCTCTTTGTTTGGAATAAATATTCTCTTCAGTCTTTTTAAGTAACCCAGTTGTATCCCAACTGTAATTTTTATTTTTAGTATGATAACATTTAATGACGAGTTTATTTATTTATTTAAGCATTGAAGAATTGGATCAAGATGGTCTAATTTTTGCTTTTTGGTTTAACTACTACCTGTAGGGATTTTGTTCTTTAGTAATTAGATTAATATTTAAATGGACTTAATATAACTTGGGATGATTGGTCTAGTGGCTTAGTCAGTAGGTCAGTAATCTCAAGGTTTAAATCTTAGTTACGGACATTCGAATTTTATTTCAAAGATGAAGTTTACAATGTTTCTAACTTTGCGTTGGCTTTCTGACCGACCATTCTGATTAGGTTTTCCACGTTTCCCTTATCCTTGCAGCATGTGCTGGAATGGTTTCTAACAACTCGGTCGTGGCCGCAACCCAAAGACCACACTCTGTAATTGAGTTCGACCTGTTGAGGTGGAAGAACAAAAAGGGTAAAATAAAATAAAATAAAAATAAAATAACTTATAATAAAGAAGATATTCGCGGTATTGGCGTTCAAAAAAAGTTATGATTTTTTTGTATTTATTAAAATAATTCACATTTACACATCTTAAGATCTTACTATAATTGAGGGTGGTAGCTTGGAATTTTTGTCTTGTCTTTAAAATGCGTGCGTTGATGTGATTTCATGTCGTCTTTCCTGAAGAATTTCTTAAAACATATATCGCACGTGAATTGACGTTCGACTCCACATTCATATCGTAGATGTCTTCGAAGCGTCGTTTTATTCTTGTAACTTTTTGAACATTTGTGACAGGAAAATTTATTACCTAAAAGAATAATAATTAACAACAAATATATAACAGAAAAGTTACAACAAAACTATTTATTTACATATTTACAAAAAGATATATATATGAATAGTGTGACATTAATGGTATCCATACGATTATTATTGACATTATTACTATTTTTATTAACTATCACTTAGGTCTACGTTACCTATTTGTAGAAAGCGACACATTTTAACAACAGGTAAAAAATTCGTTTTATTGCACAACAATTAAAATTATAAATTTACATCAACAACAAATCCCTTAAATATTAAATTACATAGGATTAAAATTCCTATGTTTACGGAAAACATGTTGGTTAATGTTGGCTTTTATTTTTACTTTATGCATGCAACCAGGCACAGGACATTCAAATTGGGGTTCTTTTCCGCATTCGAATCTTTTATGCTTGTACAGTGATTGGCGATGTTTGTACGTCTTTTTACAGGTTTCGCATCCGTTGGATTTCTTGTCATTTTGACCGTACATGCTGGATTCTGAAATAAGAAAATAAATTATTTTTATTTACATTCAAAGTGATAGCACGATATCAGCGTTGGAACTTGCTAGATTTGCTAAAATAATCGTGTAATTAGAGTAAAAAAAATTACAAATAAAAAGCTAGAAAAAACTGTGACAAATATGATATGTGGAGGAATTATTGAATCTGTACCAGGAAATGTGTTAGAAGTAGTGTGGTAGGATAGGTTGAAAAGAACATTGGAGAAATTGGACTACAGAAAATGTACACTGAATAATTGGGAGATTTTATACAGGCTCTACCTTAAATAAGTACAGATATTTTAACAGGTGATAGCTGACAATAGCCCAACCCCAAATATGTAAAAATGACGGTACTATGTTGAAGGGTGTGCCAGAAAAAAATATTTTAAGTTTTGAGTAAAATATGACAGTAACGTCGAATTATCATCAATAAAGGTTGTTCTGCAACATTTCATGTTATTCTCGGCAAATATTGAAATGGACACAGGGCCGTACTTAGAACCGAATGCCCACATAAAAATGACATTCTTCGAAAATTTAAAATGAAGATAGGACCGCCGTTTTTGCGGATTTGGGTTTGGGTTAAGAACAGCTATCATCTGTTAAAATATCTGTATTTATTTAAGGAAGACCCTGTATAAAAGAAGCTAGGTATGAGATGATTATCGACAAAGGAGGCGAAATGGGCTTGAATAATAAGGAACAGTGAGAAAGAGTTGTATACGGGGAGTCCCCGAAAGGTCTGTACAAAATAATAAGACATATTCCTGTCAAAGTTGCTTCGTTTAGCCGCTAGAGGGATGCAAATGTCCTGAAAAGAAACCGTTTTTTCGAGAAAACTTTCTAACGCTTATCGCGATTGGGACCAAATTTGGTATGTGGATTTGTACTAAAAGAAAGCATTATTTGACATGATATTTTCTCTTCTGCGTGTTTTTTAAACGGTCAAAAAATGGTCATCCACATCTTAAGAAGCTCATAATTTTTTTGTTATTAGATGAATACTTTTGAAACTTTTTTTGCTGATAGACGCATAAGTTACCTACATTTTTTGTCTCTTGCTCCTTTTCATCATTTCTCATAGTTCAGGCAGAAAAAAATAATAACCCTCAACACGAACTAGAAATTTTAATTAAGTCAACAAAAAAATTCACAACAAATGTTCGAGAATATACCGCCTCCTGCATGATTGCTAAGATTAACACGTCGTAAAAAATTGAACTGGATTCTTCTCATCATTTCGACATCGTTTCTTAGAGTGTCTACTGCATTTTGGATGCGTTGCCATAATTCCTGCAGCAGACACTCTAAAAAACGATGTCGAAATGATGAGAAGGGTCCAGTTCAAATTTTTACAACGTGTTAATCTTTGCATTCATGCAGAAGGCGGTATATTCGAACATTTGTTGTGAATTTTTTTCGTTGATTTGGCTAAAATTTCTAGTTCGTGTTGAGGGTTATTAATTTTTTCTGCCTAAACTATGAGAAATGACGAAATGGAGCAAGAAACGAGAAATGTAGGTAACATATGTGTCTTTCAGCAAAAAAAGTTTCAAAAGTATTCATCAAATAACAAAAAAAGTATGAGCTTCTTAAGATGTGGATGACCATTTTTTGACCACTTACAAAATAGGCAGAAGAGAAAACAACATGCCAAATAATGCTTTCTTTCAGTACAAATCCACATACCAAATTTGGTCCCAATCGCGTAAAGCGTTATAAAGTTTTCTCGAAAAAAGTTGGGTTAAATCGTTCTATTTTGGCTTCAGGAATATGTGTTATTATTTTGTACAACCTTTCGGGGACACCCCGTATAGATGATTTTGACCCCCCCCCACTCCTGGCAACCTCCGCATATACTGCTAATAAAATCTCATGTATACACCCTATATATGTAATGAATGATTGTAAAATATAATAATAAATATTTGAAAACGATAAAAAATAAATTGAATTTAAAAATATGTACGCCTAAAGAACGATTTTTTTATCGAAACTTTGCCATACATGAAAGAGCAAAGTGACAAAGGGTGTTGTAAGTAGTTGTATGTTGCTCGTAATCCTGTATAGAGGGGGACAAAAAAGGCAGTAAAAGGTACACATAGGAGAATTACCCTTGGGTATATCAGTAGGGTTGTTACTGTGACTCGCCTTTAGGGACACAAAATCGACTATTCATCAAGTGGTACCACTGTAAAACTGATTTTACGCGATCTTTTCGGTAATTTGAAATAACGTCGACCAATAAAACGACTCTTGAATTTTATTTCAACCATGTTACGAAGATTTCGCAATAGAAATGAAAACAAGATCGTAAATCATACCGACGATGTTAATAACTATGGACGGTATAAACTTTTCGTAATTGTCGTCTTATTCTCTCCAATAAAACTGGTGATAAATGCGAATCCCCGCTTAGCGTGGGGGACGACAGGGGGGAACCGGAAACGGACATGACGCCATGCTGAGTAGAAACAGCGGAAGAATACTCCAAACAATGGCTTTGCGCGCGATGTTTTTATGTCATCGCAATTAGAACGGCGGAGATTCAGACTGTTTTTCCAAGTTCTAACGATCTTGTTTTGCTTTTTGCGGGTTATATCTGCCACACAAATATCATTATCTTAACTTTTTACTTCGCCGAAGATAAAGCACTTAATTCGTTTCGGAATTCTCTTTTAAATTTAAAGCAGAAAGGGTATACGTTCGGAAATAATTTATTTATTTATTTAGAATTTTTATTTATTCAACTTATTTATTTCTGTATTTTTATATTTCAATTTGTTATGTATAAGACAAATCGTTTTGTGAAAATAATTTTATACAAACATTACGGTTTGTCTGAGATCATATTACAATCTCAATAAACAAACTCACATTGCTTGTTTCATCTTCAAAAATATTTTGTAAATGGAAATGTAGTGCAAAAATATAAAAGTCTTACATATTGTAAACAAGCCGTTGTAAACGTATATTAAACTGAGTCATCCATTTAAAGTTTACATTTTAGTTCATTTTGTAAGTGCAAGTAAACCTATATATAAGTGTAAGTAAATCTATAAAATGAGGAAGTTCTTATGTAGTGTTAAGTGATTGTGTGTTAAACTTTTATGTTAGAACATGAATTTTACTACCTCCAGTTCACATGCTATTGTTTCCATAGATGACCACCCTTCAATAAAAAAAAAAAATATATCTAGACTTTTTGCAAAATTCTTCATAAAACATGTAAATTTTTTATCTGACGTTTCTACAATCATCAAACAAAATTTTTGGGTAGTTTTTTAAAGAAATATTTTATTCATGTATTCATCTGTAGATATGCACATTACAACATTTACTCATATAACTTTTCCCTCCCTTCCCTGTCTAGATATTCAGACTTTTAAATTTCGTCGACTCGATTTAAAAAATGCAGTCTGTTTTAATAGACGGTGGCTTCATTAATTGCCAAAGTTACAAAAATTACCAGAAAAAATATGAGAAAACCTAAAATTAGCATATCTCGGACGAGACGACATCCCGACTTAATCCAGCAATTACTTCAAGTCCGCGTAACATAATCCAACTTTAAAAAACTTTAAATAGCAAAGAAATTCACCCCATGATGCACACACAATCGGAGCAGCGGCGTGGCGCGATTCGCTCGAGTAGCTACGGGGTGGGGCGTCGCCTTTTTGGGGGGGTTCCGATCAAGTGGAGATCTTGCACACCGTCGTCTCGTCGCTTCGTCTTTGTTACTTAAGGCGCCGCAGAGCGAGAGAAGGAAAAGACGTCGGGGTGGAACGGGTGCCGCGAGAAAGGCCGGAGGGTCGTGAAAGAGCAGGAGAAAATCAATAACAGAAGAAAGCCGGTTCCGGAACGCTCGGCTGACTCTCAGATTCGTGAAATCGAGCTCAAACCGATATCCGCTCTGCTCGACGATGCTGCAAAATGGAGAGGAACTGTTTGTTTGGCCAACTGTCAGATTTACATGATCCTCGAATACAAATCGATATAACTTTTTGCGACCACTTTGTAAATTCAACCACCTGCTTATAAACACCAAATAAAATCCATGATTTTTTTTTTTTCAAAAATCCAAATCTTACGAGTTATGACCAAATAAAATTTTTTGAACGGAGTTTTAATTAAATTTTACTTTATTTTAAATCCACTTCTTTATAAAATCATTTCCTAATTCCACTCCATTTTCTTTTTTTAATTGTTAATTATTCTTCATATTAAGCTTCATTTCGTCATCTGCGATATGCCTTTTCATTGAAGAACTTTTATTTTACAACCCATAATTTTTTTCGTTGTGATCACCAACCATCACCGATGAATAGTTTCTCAAACTTTTATTTACTTTATCACCCAATTTTTGATCTTTTTTGTAGTCCTCCTTAACTAGAGTACACAGTACTTTGTCTTTCTTCTTTTTATTATTTTCTCAACACAGCCGGCAATAATTTTAATATGTAATAATTTATTCATATTTTTGAAATAATTTTTCTCGTACGTTTTTAGTTTTGCCTCATTTCTTTCCCATTTTCTCTTTTCAGTTTTATATGTTCTAATGCATTTGGAAAATAGTCCAGCTTTTCTTTACATATTTTATCTTTTACAATGCAATTTTTTGTTTTGTTTTAATAGATTCTGACTTAAAGCAAATTATTCCTTATATTCTGCGCATAATAATGTTCGTGTGTTTTATTAGAAACTTATGAACATTTCCCTGTGATGATTTTCAAACAGAAATGTATAATATTTCCAGTGATCTTTTAAAAACAACGAAAACCCAATGTTGTTAATTCCAACCCAACACTTTGATTCATTTTCTGAGGTTTTCAGCTTACGACAAACAGTTTGGATTTTTTCTTATTTAAAATGCTTGGATGCTCTTGAAATAAAATAATCTTTGACACATTTCCAGAAATATTAAGCTTGAATCTGTTCGGAAGAAAACTTCATTTAAAACATAAAGTTGTATTTAAAACAGCATTTATTTATAAATTCATATTGAATGGGAATTTTTGGTAAGAGCTTTTTTTGTCAACTAAGACCTTTCTCGTCGCAACAAATTTAATTCATTCTTGCATTTAGAGGCAATAAAATTACAAACGATATTACCCTAAAACTAAAACTCCAATAAAAAGCTTTTCCCTAAGATGGCCGCTCGTAAAGGAGGTATAAAAGTGCATCAGTGTTGGCCACGACGCGCCATAGGACAAGCAGCCATAATCTCGAGCTCAATGAACGAGCTTAATGCGCCACTCGCTTTACTGCGCGGAGCTTTCAAGCACACACGGTTGAATTGGGGAGCTTTTGTGCGACCGCAACAGCTTTTGCGATAATAACGTGCTACTGTTTCTTGGTTGTTTATACAAATGACTTTTTGTCTGGATTTTTTGTGCTTTCGTTGTGGAAGTTCGTTCAAGGATGAAATAAATGTCTTTAAAATTTATTTTTTTTTTGCAGATTTCTAATTGAAATTAACAACATTGTTTAGGAATAGTTTTAAACATATTTTTTTATATTCAACATTATTAGTGTCAATTTCTTGGTTGATTATCATTAAAAAAAAAGATATATTCATGATAATATTATATAAGAAACTCGTTTAAAAATATTTCAAATTATCCACGTCGGTCGTACAGTGTGTCAAATTCACGAAAACCTGGTCATAATCCAAATTTACTGAATTGCTAACCCAACCAATTTTCACTTGTCAAACTATTTTATAATTACTTACAAGTACCGTAATTTTTAGCCTTTAAAGTTCAACAGTTGTTTAATAATATCAGTTAGAAAACAATATTTGTGCGGAGAGCGACTGAAGTCCCATTTTATATACTTGTGTGTGACTTTTATTCAATAATTTTCATATTATATTTTATTTGTAATATGAATGGTGTTCCTGCAGGTGTGAAGAAAATTTCTTACATTTTTTTGTGCCGTTTCAATTAAATTAAACAGGATATTGAAGGATGTATGCATTTTGAGAGAAATATTTAAATTATTCGATATTCAGTTAGACTTTTAATTATGTTATGTTCCCCACAAAACCGCAATTTAAATCATGTGGCTTCTGAAAGCTTAGACATTATATTATTTTGACCAGCTTTCCGTGATTTTGACACACTGTCCGTCGTTCATAATTACAGCTCACGATGGCCAAGGTTAAGGAATCAATGTAGTTTTTTACCCATGCTGATGGGACGTTAAAAATCGATACCACCAGTATACAAATATGCATTTAATGAGTGCTTGAGTTAATAATAATAATAATAATAATAATAATTTCCAAGGAAAAGTGAACGTCTAAATTTCGTAATTTTATTTATTTTGAAAAACTAGTTGACTTGTTTTCATTTTTAACTAGAAACTTATATAAGTTTTTGTTTAAATACGAAGATTGTTTGAAAAGTAAAACAAATCTTATCATGGACAAGCTAAAATAAAGGATGAAAATAATAATATCAGGATAATGAGAAAATTGCTTGAAAAAATTGACAGTTTTGAACTCATTTTTGTATCTGATCTCCCAATTTTCATTGGGTATTCTTGGTGTGATATCCAACAATGATTAAGTTGGCCCTGGAGTGGAATTATGCTTTGTTGGGTTGAATTATTATATAGTTGCTCTAGATCAACTCCATTCCATAAAGTAAATGAAGATACTTCAAATTTTTTGTGGATTCGCTTTAACAATCCCATATAATATGGATTATAGCGCGATGCAAAAAAAAAACAATAAGTTGGATTAGCTTTGAGTTGATTCAGTTCAACTCAAAACTGAAAGCTGAACGCTGAAATCAGTCCCTTTTAAAGCCAAACTAAGTAATTTCATTTTGGCCATTTATCATTCCAATTAAATTCAACAGATGACCAATTAGTTTAAACTAACCCAACGCGAATTTACGAATTTCGGTGTGTATCGGGTTAGGTTGGCTTGAAGTTGGATTGGCTTCATCTTAGGTTGGATTGGATTGTGTTTTATTGAATTAGTTTCCCACGGATCTGAAAGAAACTGACGCAAACGCAAAATTAAATGAAATTTTCCTTGAATTTTTAATGTAAATATACAAAATTAAACAAATGTTTGATTTTCTCTTTTCCTGGAAGAAATTTATTGTTGGATTATTAATCCAATAACCCAATAATTCAAATATGTCCACATAATTTTCCTTTCGTGTAGCGATAAATTCATCTAAATTGTTTTCTAGCGACTTTCTTCAAGGTATTTTTGTTTCCATAAATAAATGAAAACTACATCTAAATTTGTCACATCTAAATCCTAGATAAATATAGCAAACTTTTTAAATGAATGTATTTAATCTTAAGAAGTTTGGCAGCCTAATTTTATTATAAAATGTTATGAAGGCTTAGAAAGAGAATAAGAAATCCAAATAATACATAATAAAATTGGAAGATTAAGGTTATTTTAAAAAGATTATTGGAAGATTATACAATGTACAATATACAATGTCAGAATAAACATACATAGCGAATATTTGTAAAATTGTGCACTAACCACTGAATATCAACCACACACTGTACGTTTGACAGAACATCTGTCTGAAAAAAAAAATAAGCGAAGAAATGCACAAATGCTACAAAAGAGATTAATCTGCCTTATCTCCAAAGCCGTCCATTTGCGGACCCATGTTCATTAACACTTTTCTGCATATTTTGGGCCATACTATCCTCCCTCAAAGTGTGTGACACATGTTTTTTTAACACCCTGTATAAAAAAATCGTACACCTGTACAGTTAAATCAACAACATTCACATGGATGATAAAGGAATTGAAAACAATGTTTGGAAATGGATCGGACTTCGTTAAAAAGAATATCTCTAAACTTTTATATTTAAATCACTGGAAAGAAATTTAAAAACAAAATTACATATAGCCAGCCAAAAAGAATTGAAATGTTAATATCGATAATTTTTATATGTGGACAAGTATTTTGAATTTTGTATTTACAAATTCTTTTTGATTATATTTATGTTTTATTCGTGAGCAAGCAACCAGTAAAAAACATGAAATGTAATAAAAAAAATCAATTTGAAAAATATTTATTACTTGGAAAAGTTAACGAAACACATTTTTATATATTTTATATATGCAGTATGTCCCCAGATCGAGTTTACAAAAGAAAAAAAATAGATTATTTTTGATTTTACAAAAAAATCTCAAAGGAAAAAGAAATTTTGCTTGATTTGAAACCCCCATTTATGTTATCAAAACTTCAATACGACTACTCTGTACTCATTGAACAATTTACATGTCAGAAATATCGTAATATCGTACAAAATTTTGACTTTAGAATGACTTTAATACAGTGTTGTGGTACGGTTGACGAAAGTTACCGTAACGTAATTAGAAAATTTAACCAAAAATTTGAAAACGTTTATGTCTCGCGCATGGGTGCACAAAAGCTTGTGAAAAAGTTTTTAGAAACAGGCTTACTGAGACTCTGCAGAAAAATCAAAGACCTAATGATGAAAAATTTCTTTAAGAAGAAGGGAGCTCCAGACAGAAATCAGTAAGTTTTACAAACAAACAGTTCTAAAGGACTATAAGTTTCATGCTTATAATCTTATAGACCACGCTTTGGAGCCAGGAGATGATGCAAAACGACTGGATGACTATGGATGGGTGGCGGAATTATGACAAATCGAAATTTTCATCGTTACATCATGTTTTCCGACGAGTCAACGTTTTCGACTATTTTGGATTTATTATGAATTTTTATGTAAAATCAAAAATAATACTTTGTTCATTCAATATTTTTTTATTATTTCTGTCATTTCAATTAATTGTCAACAGGTAACACCTGCTATCTAAACAGATTTAACAAATTAAAATTATAAAAAATTACTAAAAAAATTATTTTAAGAGTAGACACTAGTTGCATTGCGGTTTTGATAACATAAATTGGGGTTTCAAATCAAGCAAAAATTCTTTTTCCTTTTTTTTGTAAAATCAAAGATAAATTTTTTTCCTCTTGTAAACTCGATCCGGGGACATTACTGTATATATGTGTGTCGTAATAAATATATGTTGGTATATTTTCATGCTCGCGAATAATAAGTATAATTTCAAGCAATTATGTAAAACCAATCATTTGACGTTAATAATTCTTTATTAAAATGATAAAACGTTGGATAAAAAATTAATTTAAAACAGTTAAAGAAAAAAACTTTGAAATTGATAATTTTTAGAGCAATAGTCTCTGAGATTTGATAAATTTATATTTATATAAATATGTATGTTATTGTAACACATAGTTATTAAAATTATTTTGTTTAATTAAAATATTAAATTACAAAATATGTGTCAGTAGAATACGAATTAGAAACATCATATGGCACTCACATATGAAATTGCACATAAAATTTGTAATTACATGCAAAGACTATACCATTTAATTCTCCCCATAGGTGACAGATTATAATCAGATGAGTGCCTCTTTTCAACGTCTAGTGTGACATACGGTGTTTGTGTCCCTCCAGTTGCATATGAGTACATACGGCGAATTCATCTCCATTGAGATGTACTGATATTATTAAGTGCATGCACAATCACGTTTCGTTGGATTATTAATGGAGCAAGTGTCAGGTCTCCTTAGTTTAACTATTGTAAATATCTGTAAATATCTGTTATTATTATATTATTACTTATTACATAGGCGCGTTTTGAAGGCTTTGACGTGTAAAATTCCAATAAATGATTTTGATAATCATCCGCATTTGATTATGCAAAACTGTTCCTCTCTGTCTGCATAATTAAATATGTATACAGTCTGTTCACGGGAACATTCTACAATAGCTAACTTTTTTATTTAAGGAGATACAAGCTTGGTTAAATGGACAAAGTTTAAGTACCTTGCAATGGGCTTTTCGCGCAATAAATTATAAAACAAAAGAACATCGCGTTGCTAAGATACAAGCATAACGATTAATTTTTTAAATTGAACACCCTGTATATTTTTATATTTTTAAGTTGCTCTGGTTGCCTGCAATAATTAATTATAAGACAAGTTTTCTCTAAAACCGCTATGAAAAGAGTTTTGGAGAAAATAATTTTGCAAATTTCATTATAATTATGATAATAATTATAATTAAATAAATAATTTATAATACAATTATTTTATTGTTATTGATGTGAGATGCATAAGACATATTGGTGCAGTCCGAAGGATAAAAAAATATTTATAAAACAAATTGTTGCAAGGGGAGGATCGATAACAACAGTTCTTTTGCCTTTTGATTTTTATTATTTTATTACTATTTTTTAACTCCTTAACTAGCGATCATAGAAAAAAATTGTTTCATAATTAATTATAGCACGCAATAAGAGCAACTTAAAAATATAAAAATATACAGGGCGTTCAATTTAAAAAATTAATCGTTATGCTTGTATCTTAGCAACGCGATGTTCTTTTGTTTTATAATTTATTGTGCGAAATGCGCATTGCAAGGTACTTAAACTTTGTCCATTTAACCAAGTTTGTATCTCTTTAAATAAAAAAGTTAGCTATTGTGGAATAATTCGTGAACACCCAGAATGCAAGAAATTATAGTTTTTTTTTAACTCTTTAATTAGCGATCATAGAGAAAAATTGTTTTATATTTAATTATAGCAGGCAACCAGACCAACTAAAAAATATAAAAATATACAGGGTGTTCGATTTAAAAATTGAATCGTTATGCTTGTATCTTAGCAACGCGATGTTCTTATGTTTTATAATTTATTGCGCGAAATGCGCATTGAAAGGTACTTAAACTTTGTCCATTTAACCAAGTTTGTATCTCTTTAAATAAAAAAGTTTGCTATTGTAGAATGTTCCCGTGAACAGGCTGCATATAATTCACTCGTGTGTATCTAGCTTAAAGCTAGGTACACACCAACACTAAAGAAATTGTGATTTACTTAGAGATTAACTTAATAATTCGAATTTGTCTTTATCTATGCTATCGTAATTCAATTGGTAACTACATCATTTCGTTGAGAATAGTCGTCATCAATAACTTTTGTGTTCTGTTTTAGAATATTTCCGTCGATTATCATTAATCTTATCAATTTGAAATACAATGAAAACTGACTGATAACAATTTTATTCAAAGATTATCTAAAAGCGATTCACTTGAAGTATCGTCGAACGAGTTGTTGTCCGTAGACGACAGTGGACTATTTCTAAACAATCTAAAATTATCGCGAACTGCGACGATGAAGAACACCAAAGTTCGTGTGGTTGTATGCACTCAGCTCGCGTGCGTACTTCTTATTTTGCTTCATTTCGGGATTATATTTAGATAAGATTTATACGGCAGACGACACAATTCCGTCCGTTCTAATCGAGCACTGAGTACAAGAGAAAGACGGAGACACGAGGACGAGACGTAAAAAAAAACACACAAAACAAAAATAAAGAAACGAAACCGTACCGGGAATCTCAGACGGAAAAGCGCTCGGAATATGCGGCCGAAACATTCCCACTGATAAATTATAGGCTTCGGATTGTCGCTTACATACAAATTTATAAATAAAAGTAACGCTAAATTAAATACTGGCGGCGAGAGCACGGGAAAGGAAAAAAAAAACGCGTAACTGGTTACGCTACCACTCACAACCCTTTTTCTTTACTCTTGACGTGTTCACATTTGTGTACATTTGTATGGATGAAAGGTAAATTTATATTTGTGTAATACAATAAATCTTCTTTAGATGAAGACAATTTTTGTGTTTTTGTCTCAAATTTCTGGGCAACGCACGTCGATATACTTCCGGAAAAAACGGAAGTTGCATATTCGAAACTGGCATAAAACTAAATTTAAAAAAAAACGTAATTTCAATAATTTCAATTAAAATTTTCTGTACTGATAAATTTGTACTTAAATATGTTTCGTTGATCTGTGGTTTAGAAGTTGTAAGGAAAACTGACCGAAGTGTCAGCGAAATCAGCCGTTATGATTTATATAGGTGGCGCGTAAACGTAGCTACCGGTTATTCAAGTTCTTTACAAACGCACGCATGTTAGCTGATTGCAAAACAGTAAAGTGTAGTTTTACATCTGCACGCCCGTTCTTATTTGATTTTACATTAACCACCTGACGGTAACCACACAAGATGAAATTGCACCAATATAACCAGTAACTAATCGAAAAATGTGCCGCCGAAGATTGTAAAACTGATTAAATTAAAATAATGATTAATTGTGCAACGATATAAAAAATTTATTGCTAATTTTTGTTGCTGTTTTCTACACGAAGCAATCGTATGGTCGGGGGAAGGGGGAGGAAATCGATAGAGTGGAAAAAATTGTTGGATTTGTGAGCAGATAATGGAAAAAAATTAAAATATATTCTGTAATTTATATACAGTGTGTCGCAATTTAGGCGGCCTGTATTTTTTTTATATATTATCGATTTAAAAAATTTCTTTTTTCTGATTATACCCCTCACTAAATTGTGCTTTTAGGGTATGTTACTTTCCCTTTACGGTAAAATGCTAGGGATTTTTTTATCAAAAAAGCTTGTTAATAAAAGTTGCTCAGAATCGTTCAGATAAGCTAAATCCAAAATTTCATTAAAAACAAAAAAAAATTGAAAATCTCTAAAAAAATTCCTGAGTCCAAAAAATACGAGTAATAATCTCACAAGTTTGCTATGATTTGTTATTTTATTCTTTTAATTCATTACAATAACAAAAAACGATGCTTAATTACTTAAATAACCGTATTTTCAACTAAATCGCAATTAGCATGTGTACATTTGGACATTTTTTGAGATTTTCAATTTTGTTTGTTTTTAATGACATGGATTTAGCTTATTTGAATGATTCTGAACAACTTTTATTAACAAGTTTTCTTGATAAAAAAATCCCTAATACGACTTCTTCAATTTTATTTTAAATCGCAGTAGACTAGCATTTTACCATAAAGGGAAAGTAACATACCCTAAAAGTACAATTTAGTGAGTACTTCTCAGAAAAAAGAAATTTTTTAAATCGATAATATATAAAAAAATACAGGGGCGGTGCCGTCTAAAGTGCGACACACTGTATGTATAGAGGGGGGGGCTCTTCGAAACTACCTTAATCATAAGTTATAATATCATAGGTGCGTTTTAATTGGTCAATTTTCATTTCCATTCGATTCGCTTAAAATTTGGCGGGAAATTTTAAGTTCTTTGTTTTGAAAACATTTAAATCATGGTATCTTTTTTTTTTTAATAAAAATAATGACAATTTAAAATTTTCTATATTGCCTTAACTAAGCCATTTAAAACATCGCAATTTTTTGAAACATACATATCAGTTGTAATTGTTTCCGGAATAAATATCGTTAACATACCTTTCTCTCGTCGTCAATAAAGACATTATTAGACATTATTATTATAATTTATAAAAGTTATTACATAACACGAAGATCAACATTAATAATCTGTTGATTACTTTATTTAACTCGGTGTTGGTTAGATAACATCTTACCGGTAGCTTTTTCTTACAATCTAAATCGATAAATAAAGTTTTTATTTTGAATCTTAATGTTTATTACTAGTAGTTCAACATAACGGCTAATCCATTAAAAAGCCTTTATCCGTAAAACGCCTTTATCCGTAAAACGCCTTTATCCGTAAAACGCCTTTATCCTTAAAACACCTTTATCCTTAAAACGCCTTGTTCCGTGGTTCACCTTAATCCGTAGCTCACCTTTATCCTTAAAACGCCTTAATCTATAGCACGCCTTTATCCTTAAAACGCTTTAATCCATAGCACCCCTTTATCCTTAAAACGCCTTAATCTATAGCACGCCTTTATCCTTAAAACGCTTTAATCCATAGCACCCCTTTATCCTTAAAATGCCTAAACCGTAATGCGTGGCCAGAAATTTTTTTCCATTACTGTATATACATGAAATTCTGATATCAGTGCGTGTCCGGAAATTTTTTCCATCACTGTATATGGAAATATGTCTTTTCTTAGCAAGTAATTTTGAATCTTAATGTATATTATTTATGTAAAAATAAACTTGCTTGTTTAGAAATATGGAAAAGGACACTAAATTTACAAAGTTAAAAATGCGAGAATGCCAAGGGAAGGGTTTACTCGAGACTGTGTTCAGTTTCATCAATTTGCAATAATATTCGTCCAAGTTTCAAGTTTCTTAGTTGAGGAAATTGGAAATTTATAACAGAGATTAAGTTAACAATGTTTTTGACTTTGTGTTCCGATCGACTTTTCTGATTACATATTTCACGTTGTCCTTGCAGCAATCTTTGAATATGTTGTGAAATCTGTAAGACGGTCGTCCATCTCATCCCAAGTTCTTAGAATTATGGTATAATGAAGAAAACAAGGAGATTGGAAAAAATCTGACGAATCTGTAACCAACCTTTGTTACCAAATGGGAGCATAATAGAATTAACATGGGTATAGTAAAATTTTAAGATACCAACATATAGATAGAGATTTTCTTTAATAACATAACCTTTCATAGTCAGTTTGTCACGTAGAAAATTCCATAATTTCCGTGCATTGCATTAAAAACATGCAGATTTTAAAATGAGATGATTATTATTATAATTATGATAATAATCAGTCGCCAGGATTTTAAAAGGAGATGATTATTATTATGATAATAACCAGTCGCCAGATTCGTGCATTCGTTAGATATGTCGATCGTCGTGTTTATATCGCCTACGAAAATTAAAAACAATGTAGGGCCTCAGATGCTACCTTGAAGCACCCCAACCTTATCAGCCTTCTGTTACATTTTTATAAGATTGTGCTTGTGTCGATTGGGTGTTAAATCAAAAAATAAGCAAGCCAGGTTCTTTAGAATAAAACTGTATAATGTAAAGAGACATTACATCCTCAGTTAACAGCCAAGATTGATTTGATGATTTTTCAGCAAAAATAGTTTTCCCATATTATTTTTCTCATCATTAAAGAATATATAAAATTTAATTTGAGAATATATACAGGCCCATTCTGAAATATGTCCCACTATTTCAACAGGCAACCTGTTAAAATAGTCGGACTTATTTCAGAATTGTATATGTATATTTTTTAATAATCTTAATTATACGCCCATATTATTATTTAATTAATCGGTTCTTCATTATTAATGGTCAGAAATTGTAAATTCTGTTTTTATGCGATAATTATTAGATTAAAATTTTCTTAAAAAAAAAAAAATCAAACATAACGTATATTTAATTAATAAATTATTTTAAACAATCTGGCAGCTGTAAACATCACACAAGGTAACTTTCACTGACTCGATCGAGAGTTAATAATAAAATACCGAAAATTTCTTAATAACAGCGCTGTAACTCAACATCCGCAGTCCGCAGAAGCACTCTTTGGAAGCGGCGCGGTTCTAATAATTAAAATGTAATTACAGCGTTCCGTTGACTTGATATTAACCAACTCCGACGCTGGATTTCACCAATTTCACCGCTTCGCCGATGCACGCTAGATAACGACCGGCACTCGTTCTTCGATAAATCGATCTTTCACGAAAGACCGTCATCATCGGCCAACCGATAATTACGTTCCGTACCGCAAACGAAATGTCACATGCATTCGCGATTTTTTCCATGCAAGAGTATTGGAATTGTACGGACGCAAGTATAAGATTAACCTTCATAACTTTCTAATCTCAGTATAAATGAACGTTAATAAATCTTTGAAACAAACGCCAAATATTTTGATCGCTGATAGAATATTTCAATAAGATCTGGATAAAAAGATTCAAATTAAAAATATTTCTAAAAGTCGAAAAGCAAGCATCGAAAGTTCAGCAAACAAAAATTAAATAGTATAAATAAAACAAAAATAATTGAACGACACCAACGGAAATAAACGTAGACAAAAGCAAAACAATTCTAATAGAACAAATGAGAAACAGTTCGCGGAGCCCAGAAAACCCCAAAAAGGGTCAACAAGAAATGCGTCCAAAACCGGATATAAATAATACAAAACTTAGCAAAATAAACATTCCACTTTTCTCCTAACGGAACACGAACTTCGATCATGCTTCGGTAGTCATTTTACGACGTCCATTAAACGTAAATTAACTGTCACATCTAGCGGACAAAATCCCAATGCGAACGTTGCGATGGCGACGTTTTGTGAAATGCCCCGTCGTACCTGTTGTAAATGGCGAACGGTTAATTGTTAATTAATTCATCCCGCATCGCTGGTCATTTGCGATTCGCGTTCCCATGAAATTTTACGCCATAAGAAAAAATCGCACGCAGAAAATCACCGATAATCGAACGGAAATTACCATGTGAACGATAGACGAGTTAATGGTTTTAATTTGTTTGTAGTTTGAATAGTTATTTGTCGCGACAATATACAGCCTGTTCACGGGAAAATTCTACAATAGCTAACTTTTTTGTTTAAAGAGATACAAAGTTGGTTAAATGGGCAAAGTTTAAGTACCTTGCAATGCGAATTTCACGCAATAAATTATAAAACAAAAGAACATCGCGTTGCTAAGATACAAGCATAACGATTAATTTTTTTAAATTGAACAGCCTGTATATCTTTATATTTTTGAGTTGCTCTGGTTGCCTGCTATAATTAATTATAAGACAATTTTTCTCTAAGATCGCTAGTTAAGGAGTTAAAAAAAAAACAATAATTTCTTGCATTCTGGGTGTTCACGAATTATTCTACATTAGCTAACTTTTTTGTTTAAAGAGATACAAATTTGGTTAAATGGACAAAGTTTAAGTACTTTGTAATGCGCATTTCGCGCAATAAATTATAAAACAAAAGAACATCGCGTTGCTAAGATAGAAGCATAACGGTTAATTTTTTAAATGAACAACCTGTATATTTTTATATTTTTGAGCTGCTCTGGTTACCTGCTATAATTAATTATAAGACAATTTTTCTCTAAAACCGCTATTTTGGAGAAAATAATTTTTAAAATTTCATTATAATTATAATAGTGGTAAATAAATAATTTATAATACATTTCCTTTATTATTATTGATGTCAGATGCATAAGACATATTGGTGCAGTCCGAAGGATAAAAAATATTTCTAAAATCAAATTGTTGCAAGGTGTTCTTTTGCTTTTTGATTTTTATTATTTTATTACTTTATTTTTTAACTCCTTAACTAGCGCTCCTAGACAAAAATTGTCTTATAATTAATTATAGCAGGCAACCAGAGCAGCTCAAAAACATAAAAATATACAGGTTGTTTAAAAAATTAACCGTTAATTAATCTTAGCAACGCGATGTTCTTTTGTTTTATAATTTATTGCGCGAAATGCGCATTACAA
>JAFFZR010007696.1:0-21591 GCA_018397195.1 Lethrus apterus | reverse complement strand
CAACATTAGTTAGGGGAATTTTGGAATAGAGAGCGCCAAATTTTATTCATAAATTTTGAAGCGTAGGAGTATCAGGCGAGGAAGTATTTGCGCAGGAAAAATATTAGACGCTATGAAAGAATGCACACATTTTAATACAATATAAAATTAAACCAATTAGCTCCTTATTACGATGGGAATAACCTAACGATATTTCAAAAGTAGCACCTACCAATATGGCGTTCGCGCCGGATTCCCCTTCCGTTTCATGGCTTCACACCCCTTACCATTAAATTCGGCTTATGCTCCATCCTCTCTCTTATATCATCCTAGAGTTACACTACAGTATAACAAACGCATAACCCCATAAAAGTGTACACCAGTTCAGGATACCAAACAGACCTATAATAACAAACGCATATCCCCATTAAAGGGTACACCAGTTCAGGATACCAAACAGACCTGCAAGAATGCTTACACTGCTTACACATATAAATGCAATACAACAAGGTTACAGCTTATATTTCGATACTGATTGATTGGTTAATACTAGGTCTGTTCCAACAAACAATTCCAAATGGTTCGGGATTTCATCTACCAATAAAGACATTCAATTTCATTAGTGACTAACTTCAAGTATAGCTCATTTCAAATGAGAACTCTGATGCGTCATCAATGCGCAGAAACGAATTTTTACATTTTTCGTTTTTAATTGGCATCATTTGGCACATTTTAATCCATGTAATGGCGTAGGATTTTTTCCATAATTTCCAGTTCATATTCAGCGTGTCGCACTTTAGACGGCACCACCCCTGTATTTTTCTTATATATTATCGACTTAAAAAATTTCTTTTTTCTGATTATACTCCTCACTAAATTGTACTTTTAGGGTATATTACTTTCTCTTCACGGTAAAATGCTAGTCTACTACGATTTAAAATAAACAGCAAAATTGAAGAAGTCGTATTATGGATTTTTTTATCAAAAAAACTTGTTAATAAAAGTTGTTCAGAATCGTTCAAATAAGCTAAATCCAATTTCATTAAAAACAAACAAAATTGAAAATCTCAAAAAATGTCCAAATGTACAAACAGAGACAGAGGAAATGTCGTACCAATAAAACCAAACGCACGTCGAAATTAACGACAAATGTCGTCCTCCTCGGGATCATGGTGACCGTGTTTGCGGATCAGATACCTGACCCGCTGCATTCGATAATATTTTACGGTGTATATTACTACAGTATAGAGATTAGAGCAATACTTGTTATTGAGAACATTTTAAATGTATCATTCATCTATAAATTTGACATTGGAATTTATAAGTTGAAAACAAATTCTAGGAAAACTTACGATATAAACACAAAATACTATAAATGATAATAATGAATGAAATATATTTGTGCGGGATATAATAAAAACAGACATGTCAATTAAACATTTAATAATATTTTTTTGGGAAATTCACATCAATATTATAGTAACATAGCCTTATATGCAATACAAATGTGGGCGAAAATACATTGTTAATCCCAAACTTAAAAAGCCGGTACGTGTTTCCCTAATTAGATAATACCCTTAGCGAAAGCATTTAGGGAAATTTCCAGCTTATATACCGATAGTTCTTTCATTTAACATATTATCGATATCTTTAACATTCTTTGGTATTTTATAATATTGCTACTACTAAATGATAACTTGAAAATATAAAATATAAGCTCAATAACATTTATTTTGGAAAAAGAGTAAATCAATACACATTATATGTATTCAGAGATTAATAAATAAGACTATGAGAAATGCGGACTCGTAAGTCCAAGATTATCAAAAACATTTTCAATATAACGCTAACAAATGAATTATGCACAAATATTAGTATACCAGATCGTCGTAAATTATATAATATGAAATCGAACAAATCAGTTGTCTTAAAGAAAATCACTACTGATTTATACAATCAATTTGTTCCACGAAACAATTCATTAAGATCACAATACATAAATTAAATAGAACTAAAATAATTGTATAGCGAAATTAAAAAAAAAAAAAAAGATTTTGTCCTACGTTAATCATTTACATAAATCTGTACAATTTACATAAGTTACATAAATTACATAAATCTGTAACAAAAAATGTACAACTGATTAAAAAATTTACACGTAATTTCGTTTAAAATACAAAATAATTTACTTTGCAAGTATTGATAGATTATAAAGCTCGACACAGTTTCTCGTCACGGAAAATATATGACCTTGAAACGAAATAGAGTAAATTGCAATATAATTGCTAATTTGGATTGCAGAATAGAATCAAAATTTGGTTTTTGTTTTAACAATTGAATTGTTTATCGATTTCAGTTATAATTTACGACAATCTGGAATGTATATATTTAGGCATACGTATTAAATTTATTATTCTGTAAGGAATTGTTTGTTACAGATTTATGTAGTAATGATTAACGTAGGACAAAATCGTAGTTTCTTTTTTTAAATTCATAATAAAATTATGTTTAACGCTTGCTATACTCGTTTTATTTAATTTATTTTTTGAGATATTTGTTAATTGTTTGGTGCTACAAACAACGATATGACAGAATTCATATATCCTGAATCATAATAGTAATGCAATATTGCAATATTGGTTATTTTAGGGCTACTTTTAAACTGAAAAATATTGTTTATATTTATAAATAGCTTAAAGATAATATAATAATATCATGTCGGGGAATATTAGAGTAACACAAATTTTAGAATACGTGAATTTTAAACAGATCCTTTTTAAATACGGTCAACCCTTCCGTTCATTTTAAACTCGACGTGCGTTTTATTGGTTCGACATTTCTATTGACCATGTTTGTACAATAGACTACCATTTGGGATAGCATCAGGATCATCACTGTTTCAACGTATTATAGAACGCGTACATGACAGGTATGACAGGAATGACAGGTACACTTTGTTTCTTGGATGACATAGTGCAGAAATCATTGTGAACATTTAGAAAGATTAAATAAAGTTTTAATTCGTTTACAGCAAAGTGGTTTCAAAGTAAAAATAGAAAATGTGCTCATTTTTTCAGAAATCAGTGTCATACTTGTTATATATTCTTGACAAATTTGGATAGCATAAATGCCCAAATAAAATAGAAGCAGTTGTAAATGCACCTGTACCTACCAATGTAACCCAATTAAAGTCGTTTATTGGTTTCGTAAATTATTACCTTAAATTCATCCAAATATGTCAGTGTTGTTAAAGCCATTGTATGAATTACTTAAAGCAAATGCTCAGTGGAACTGGACAGTGGAATGAAATAGAGCGTTTAACAAACTTAAAACTATTATAGCATCTCCAGCAATTCTGGCACATTATAATACAGATTTTGGAATAAAATTAAGTTAGTTCTGAGTCTGATAAATGAAAATGGTATAGAACATCCAATTTCAGTAGCATCTCGTACTGTAAGGCCGAGTTGCACCAACGCAAATTAGTTAATCTCCGATTATTTTCTATAGGAACAATTATTATAACAATAGTCATGACAATGGTTTCTATAGAAAGTAATACGGGTTAATTAATAGTGGCTTGCTGCAACTGGGCATTAGTTTTGCTGAGAAAGCTTATTCACAAGTGGACAAAGAGGCTTTAGCATTAGTATGGGCAGTAAAAAACAGAGTAATGGTATCTTCTTCTTCTTCAATCAATGACCTTTCTACCCTGCGGTGTAAGGTTCCTGTGCAGTTGCCGTTTCTGGGATGTTCCTCCAAAACTCTCTCCATCTTTTTCTGTCCCTGGTTAGTTCCCTTGTTTATATCCAGCTCAAGCCTCTCTCGTCGTAATAGTATCTAGATAACTAAATTAAATATGAAACTTTCAGATACAAAGATAAAATATTTTACAAAAAAAAACTGAATCTCAGCATTAAAAATAATTATATTAAATTACAAAAAAAATGTTAATGTTCTTAAATACTAAGACAAGAGATCTGATATAGTAATAAGTGCAATTTTCCATTCATTATCGATCATGTTTACTAACCTCGAACGGGGTGTTAAGCGGTGGAGTTAAGTTGCGAGGCGTGTAAGAAAAACTTACTTCCATAGTAATTTATTAAAATCGTTATATTTCTGAATTTTTTAAATACCAAATATTAGTTCAATTCTGTCAGCAGGTCGTTATAATGAGAGATATTAAATTGCATGTGCGTTTATTAGAAGTTAATTATTTTGAAAATGAAATACCATTTTACAAATGAATTCAAAATGTTTTTTTTTTTCAAAAAAATTGTCTAACAACATATAAATTTATTATAAAGAATAGATATGCACATCATATATTGAGTTTTACTTAACTATTACTGAACAGTCATGGAAATCAGAAATGCTTTTTTTTATATCTTACTGTTATTTATGTGTTCTAATATTATTTATTCTTTGAAAATTCACTATTATGATGTTTTTCGTCTTATTATCAAATAGTAATAAAATTTGAATGAAAATTTTATGATTTTTTAAAATTTTTATATTGTACTGAACACCCTTTTAAACAGCGGACGCCTTTCTGAACGGACAGATTTTGACAAGCATTTCGAAAAATCAAAACGCCAACAATTTAATAATCAATTGTAGATAGCAACTAATAAATAGAGGTTGAGTCCGTAAAATTGCAAAACGGTAAAAAGTATTTACGTTAATGACAATCTTTTTTTTTTTCTTTCTTGAGCGTGCAACCAAATTAAAACTCGAGTTGCACGCTCAAGAAAGAAAAAAAAAGATAACTATAATTAACCAAGAATTTGACACTAATGTTAATGACAATTTATCTCTTTTTTTTTTCTTGAGCAAGCAACCAAATTAAAACTTGTGCAATAAAATATATTTATTACGACACACGAATATTAAAAATATAACAATGTGTTTCGAAATCTTCGTCGGGTAATAAATATATTTGACATCTATTATTCACTATGGAAACACTCGACTAGGTTTTTCCACGTTTTTCCTAGTCTTACAGCAATAGCTGTAGTATATAGAAATCGTAACGTGGGACTCAATAGGGATTAGGAAACGTAAAATTTAATTCATTAATTAATGTTTAAATATATTATTTCAACCCTTTGAACTAATTGATGGAACAAATTTATAGTAAGCTATGTTTTTTTAAAGAATGTTTCCATAGTGAATAATAACAAATGTCAAATATATTCGACGAAGATTTCGAAACACATTTTTATGTTTTTAATATTCGTGTGTCGTAATAAATATATTTTATTGCATTTTCGAGTTTTAATTTGGTTGCTTGCTCAAAGAAAAAGATATAAGTATATCATCATATTCAACCAAGAATTTGGCACTGTTAATGACAATTTAAATTTATTATAAAAGTCAACTTCGTAAAAATAACAATCAAAAATACACATCGTATAATATTTTTAACAGTCAAATATTTCTCAGTGTGAAAGGAATAAAAATTAGTTCTCCCTCTGTTTTATTTACATCTATATGTTTACATTCGATACAGTGTCAGTAAACCCGACAAATTGTTCAGTCAACACCGAACGGAATTCGACTTCACAAATACGCTCTCCTCGACCTGTCTTTCGCCGATGGAAGACATATTGAACGACCGAAATAAAGTAAAGAAAAAGCAATTTGAACGGTCTGGAACTGAGTTTCGAATTGATTTCTACAAACTGGTGTCCGTGGGGTGGGAACGCGTAAAAGCGGAGAAATGACCTCGTATATTTGCGAGAGAGATTTCACAGGCCGTAGAACGAATGAAAGCTGTGATGGCGGCTCAATATGCGCCAATGCAAGAAGAATGGACGACCAAATACGGCGTTTCTAATCCCGAAGCGGGTTGTAAATAAGTCGTATTGCACATGTTTGTGGTTCGTTTATAATCCTGTGACGAGGAATCACCCGTTTAAAGCCAACTTAAAAAAAAAATGGTAAGGAAATTATATTAGACGTGCTTTTGAAAATCCTGTCGAAGTCATCCTTCAATACCTATAAATACGATAGTATTTGTAATGCTAACGGATAAACAATTTCTGTTAAGTTTAATGACATTATTTTTTGAAAGGCCACATTTCGTTATAATAAGGCTATAACTATGGTAATTACATGCAAATAAAGTTGTTTAAACTTATGACTCACAAGACTTAATATCCAAAACTCCCTTGTGACTTAAAATAACGTATCATTTTTTCCGAGCATTTGATCTCTTAATAACAATAACATCATCTACAATCTACATCTAATGATTTGACTCCCAGTTCACCTTTCCCCGTGATGTTTGTGATTTTATAGAAACTCCTCTGTGCATTTCAAGTAATCTCTTTTTTTATATAGTGATGAGCAATTCCGTGATTTTGCAATATCGGCGTGATTGATCACCGTTCTTTTTCAATCACTGTGATTCTAAAACGTGTTTGCGATCAGGGTTTAGAACGAAATATAATCAGTTTGCATCTACTCTACGTATTATGTGTAATGAAACGGGTGTATTTCTTTAGAGGTATAGAACATTAAAATGAAATAAAACAAATAAAAATCATGGTCATGGCCATGGTATTGGCATTATTGAGAAGATAATGTTATGCCATTTGTGTTTAAATTTGATTCCTGGTATATGGGCGTCGCGGATGGCTCGCATGAAGCGCAATCTCGAAGTCCAATTTTCGACCACTTTTTCAAGCAGCTGAGGCCGTTATCGGCATAAACCAGAGCTCTCCCACATTAACGCCATTCAATTGGGGAACGCAAAAATCAGTAATCATAGATCTATAACGCCATTGACGATAACATTCTGGGTGGCATCATGCTTGAAGAAATATGGGCCAATGATTCCACCAGCCCATATGGCACACCAAACAGTGATTTTTTGTGGGTGTAATGGCGTTAATGTAGAAGAGCTCTGGTTTCAACAAGACGGCGCAACATGCCACACAGCGCGCGGCACAATCAATTTATTGCAGGAAACGTTCAATGAGCGCATAATTTCGCGAAATGGGCCTGTGCACTGGCCTCCACGATCATGTGATATCACACGTCTGGATTTTTTCTGTGGGGATATGTAAAGTCGCTTGTCTATGCTGATTAATCGCAGACTTTGGACCACTTGGAAGCCAACATTAGCTGCGTTATTGCCGATATACGGTCTTAGCTGCTTGAAAAAGTAGTCGAAAATTAGACTTCGAGATTGCGCTTCATTCAAGCCAGCCGCAGCGTCCATATGCCAGAAATCATATTTAAACATAAATGGCATAACATTATCTTTTCAGTAATGCCAACATCATGGCCATGACCATGATTTTTATGTGTTTTATTTCATTTTAAAGTTCTATACCTCTAAAAAAAACACCCGTTATAAAATAATAGTGCCTATTAAAGAAAAATACATTCGGTTATATTTCAATATATATACACCTGGTTCACAATTACTCTCTGTTTTTTTTTTTTTTAATTTACGAATGAGCATGTGTGTAAAAGTGTGGTAACAATGTATTAAGATGATACAGCTAAATAATAAAATATAATTTCATTTGAGATTCATAACTCATAACTGGAGTTGATCTTATAAATAACGTTGAAGAATAAATACTATCTATGTTATTTTTTTATTTTATTTTACTTATGTAGTATATAAATTTATTTATTAATTAGTTCATTAAGGATAAAGGTTCATCGAAGAGCAATTTTTATCGTCTGAAATAGTTGAACTTGAATCTTTCATCAAATTTTTGTAATGCTCTCGTTTTGTATTTTTTTTTTATTTTTGCTTCTTATTGTATAATTTGATCAATAAACGTTATTATTATTATTATACATTTTATAAATTCTAAAATTGAATGAAAACATTTTTCTATAAGAAAGATTTTTAATTTTCTTTTAAGTAATAAGTATGGGTATTCCAACCAGCCATGGTGGCATTTTGTTTAACAATTTCAAGTGTCTATGTTGGGCCTCTGTGGTAAGTTGCCTATGCGCTGGATGCCTCACTTGTAGATGGATCTCAGCCGGAGTTCTCTTCCTTGACCATTTATTTCTAATTCTGGCACTTCTAATCTAGCTCTGAACAGTTGTTTGTAAATATAAGCGAATGACAATGACATTATTCTGTTTTTATTTACAAACAATGGCTTTCAATGTGTTTGCTGGTGTACTTGTTTTATTATTCTTAAGGCTTTCTTTTGGAGAATGAAAATACCTGCCGCATGTGCCGCTTCACGGCGAGTTCCCTCTTTACCCTAAGGGCACATGGGGCACGAGCCCAGGGCCCTCGGCCTGATGGGGTCCCCGAAGTGCTGAAACCGATGCCCATATATTTTTAATTCAATTAAATTTTACAAATACATATTGGTTTCTTAGTTCAAGCAAAATTAAAAAAACATATACGAAGCCATGGCGTCTAACGGTCACCTATGTTAGCGCTAGTGTATGTAGGCACGGTATGGTACGGTATCAATTTAGAATATTTAGAATGTCATCATCATCAATTACCTTGTTTATATGCAAATAATAACCGTATATTAACCGAAAACGTATTGACTCAGAAAACTTTTTTCCTAGTGACATGCGTGCGTATTCAGGGCAACCGTCTTCAACCGTTTTACTTTTAATGCTGTCAGTTCTTATACGAAAAAGGATTGTTGCGGTTGTGAACTTTTTGACCTCAAGGGGACTTAGGTTTCGTGGTGACAATGAAATTTTTGGGTCTCAAAATAACGGGAATTATTTGGGATGCCTAGAATTAATAAGCGAATTTGATCCTTTTCTTGCTGATTATATACAAATGTGCGGAAATCGTGGAAAATGAAATACATCACATTTGTCTGCAATATTTGCAATGAATTTATTAATACAATGGGAAGGCAAATATTAACGACAATTGTCAACGAACTAAAAGCAGCAAAATATTACTCAATAAGCGTGAATTCCACACCAGATATCTCCCATGTTGGCCAACTACCTTACTATGGTGGAACATAAAGCTCAGTATACAGGATGGGCCAACGAAAAAATTTACAAAAAAATGCTTGAACACGTCAATTTCTGTTCTAAAGGGGACACTTGATTTAGCTATTTTCACTCGGGTTACATAGACCCTTAAGTGTGGGAGGGTCACCAATAATTTTAAATGGGAATGGGGGTTAAGCGATAAGTTTTTTTGAAGTCTATTATTTTGTTGATACAACGGTTTTTTAGCTTTGCAATTCGAACCAGTAGTTTTTGAATAATAGCGTTTTAAAAATGTATTATCTAAAAAATGTGATATACATGTGTATCATGTGTTTGATATTTCGGATTACAAAATGGGATCAATTAAATTCTGACCTTACTGGGATTGTTGCATCGTCGTCAGAACATTCCTTAGTTATCAATGTCTCAAAGTCAAATGTTTTAATATTTGGAAGGGAGAAATCTCGTGTAACCATAACTAATAAGATAAAATTATACATTAATGATGTTGAAATTCCTGTCTGTGAATGAGCTAAAAATCTTGGTTCATACATTGATAACAAACTACGTTTTATATCACATGTTAATAAAGTAATTCAAAAATCGTTTATGCGACTGAAAACATTATATGGTAGCAGAAAATGTTTAAATTCGAAATTGCGGAAAATGCTCTGTGAAACACTAATTCTCTCGCAATTTAATTATTGTGACGTTGTTTACGGCCCATGTCTTGACAGCATTGATATTCAGAGAATTCAGCGTATACAAAACTCATGCCTTCGTTTCATATACGGTATTAGGAAATACAATCCTATATCATATACCTTGAAATGGGCAAATTGGTTAACAATGCTTCAAAGACGACAGTTGCATTTGCTTACTTTCTTCCACATTATTATCATTAGTAAAGTGCCAAGTTATTTATATAATAAAATATCATTTAGGACCGATGTGCATCATATAAATGTGAGGAGCAAAGGACTATTAATTCCACCCTTTCATCGGACCGCCATTTTTCAACGCTCTTTCGCATACAATATCGCGAAATGTTATAATCTATTACCTAATGAAATTAAAAAATCTTCTATATCTGTCTTTAAACGCCAATTACGTCATAACTGGAGTTGATGTTATGAATAACGCTAAAGGGGAAATACTATCTATGTTATTCTTATTATCCATATATAATTTGGTTATTGCTATTTGTTCATTTTACTTATATAGTATGAATATTTAGTTGTTAATCAGTTCGTTAAGTATAAAGGTTCAAGACATTGAACAGCAACTTTCGCCTTCCGGAACAGCTGAACTTGAATCTTTGATCAAATTTTTTTGTTGCTCTCGTTTGTTTTTTTTTGTATTTTTGCTTTCTGTATAAATTGATCAATTTGATCAACAAGTTAACGGATTAAATGTTGAAAATCTTCACCACCTGCTTCTATACAATAGTAGAAACTCTTCAAAATGATGTCGGACATCTTGTATAGAATTTCTTTGGGTTCCATAAATTTTACTCATTAAATAACCCCATAAAAAGAAATCAAGGAGTGATGAGTCGGTGATCTGGCTGGCCATTCAGTAGGTCCTCCCCTTCCAATCCATCGACCAGGAAGAATCGAGAAAGATAGCCGATATCTTGAAGATCATTCCATATTTCAAGAAGATGGTGCACCCCTCACTTTCCAATACAAGTGAGAGTGTTTTTAGATGTAAGGCTTCCTGGCCGATGGAACGGGGTTATTTAAGGAGTAAAATTTATGCAACCCAACCAATTTCCATACAAGAACTACGACAACCTATTACAGACGAATGCTGTCAAGTTACTCCCGAAATGCTGCAGAATGTCCGACAACATTTTGAACAGTGTCTCTATTATTGTATGGAACCCGGTGGTGAACATTTTCAACATTTAATTCCTTAACATGTAAATACCTATTTTTTAGATAATAAATTTTTAAAACGCTAGTATTCAAAAACTACTGGTACTCCAGTCAGTAGGTGTATCAATCTACATAAAATTACGTAATTTGGGTAATAGTATGGTTTGTTAGAGGCTGTATTCTGAAAATAATACCGGATTTGTGGGGTTCCCGAGTGTCAGAGGCGCCGCTATGGCGAGTAACGCGTTTAATTCGATATCTCGAGAACGAATCGTTTTACACAAAAAACTATAAAGACTTTTCTCTTAAAAATTGAATTTCTTATTCAAAACTTTTTTTCTAGCATAAATACTTATTTCGTTAGAAATGCACAAACTTCCATATTTTCGTTTGTTTTTTGCCTTTACCTCCCTAGCCGTTTACTTTTATCGAATTTTATCTATTAACAAACTTAGAGATCATTTAATAATCTACATCTTTTGTTTAAAACTTTTTTCTCTACTAACAATATTTTGATAGTTATTGCTGAGTTTATCGATCAAACTCCGCGTTATCGTTATTACGCGTTTTCACGGACGCGCTATTACAAATGTTAGTGCTGCTTAGTCCAGTTAGTAGGTGAATCAAGCCAGGCGCTGAGTGTGTTCTCGGCATTATGCTCAGAATACACCCCTCTAACAAAAAATACTATAACCCAAATTACGTTATTATATATATATAGATTGATTCACAGATTTATTTAACTAAAACTTTTTCAAAAATTTTACTCACAACTGACGGGATTGCAATAGGCCTATAATTATCAATATCAACACGGGAATAATTTTTGAGAAAAAGAATAAAAAATGAATTACGAACGACTATGTTACAAGAACGAGTTACTAATTTGTCGCTCATAGAAAGTGATATTCTTCAAGAATTGGACTCTAAGGATATAACATTTCGAAAGAAACCATTAACATCAACGTAATCACACCAACAGTAAGCACATCACCTGTACTTATATAAAGCTAACCATAACCAATAAAGTTTTCAAAGAAAAGTACGTGCTTAATTCATTTGAAGTTTTTATTCGCGTTTTTATACCATAGCTCATTCGTGAGTGAAATAGGGCGTGGTACGCTGTCCCTCTATCAGTCAGAAGTCTCACTCTTCTGACAGCGTACACTACAGTACAGTGGAGAATGCACCAGCGAGAGTCCTGGTATGGCCCCCACGTCAATTCTCTGATATATTCAGAAATATCGAAACGATCGCACTGTACATGATAAAAATAAAATATAAAATAACTGATGAATTGTTGACTGCTCATGTATTACTGCACATCCACAGCAGTCCTCAGGAACTTATTCTGCAGACATATGCATATATTATTAACGGAAGAAATAAGCTTTTATATAATAACCTTATTTTAAAGAATTTTTTGAAATATGAATTATTAACAGGTCCAGTCGATAGAACTGCCACTGACAGTTATGAGGAATTTCTCACCGTTCAAACATGAATATTTTAGCTACACATTCTGCGTCGTTAATATTTAAGTTCCACTAATTAAACCACTTAATAATAACGTCAGAACAGTTTCTTTAAATGTTACTATGGCTAGTGCTATTCTACTCTTTAATGAATACAGCAATATCATCTACAAACATGAGTAAATCAGTTCGTATTGTTGGAATGTCATGGATGTAGATGTCAAATAGTATAGGTTCATGAATGCTCACCTTATAGGGCCCCTGCGTTTATTTTCCTAGTTGTGAATGTTTATTTATTTATTTTTTATTTATTTTATTTTACACCTTTGTTCTGCCCCCTCCATAGATTGAACCCAATTACAAAGTGTGGTCTTTGGGTTGCGGCCACGACCGACTTACAGTTGATAGAAACCTACTCCAGCATATGCTGTAAGAATTATGGAAGCCTCAATCAGAATAGTCTGTTAGAAAGTTAGAAAGATTCTAAACTGCATCTCTGAAATAAAATTCCAATGTCCGTGACTGAGGTTTGAACCTTAATCCTTGAGATTACTGACCTTGGTCTAATGGCTTAAGCTTAAACAATAGCTTAAGCCATTAGACCAATCATCCCATCATATTCATATTGAATTATATAGAGTGCGCGTCAAAAGTAACTCATAAATTCATTTATAGCTAACATAGAGGTTTTACAAAGAAATCCTTCAAGGGGTATAGCGATTTTGTAAAAAAGTCATTATGTGACTGTAAAAATTTTCTTTTGCGACTTCATTTTCATGGCCTACTGGGTTTCACTTTTTTTCAACCCTCTTTTTTATGACATTTTCGAGTAAATCAAAAAGTTCTCTTTTTGACAACATAACATGTTTATTATAAATCATAAGTGTTCGAAATGGCCACCGTTAATCTCAGTACGCAGTAGGCAAAACGATAAACAAATTTGTGTCTGACATTGTGCAGGACAGCAGGTGTTATTGCCCTAATTTCTCTTCTAATACGCTCTTTTAGATAATCTAAATTTTGAGGACTATTTCGATACACTTTGCTTTTTAAATATCCCCAGTAGTCTAACGGTGTGAGATCTGGTGCCCTAGGGGGCTACTCTTTAGCTCCCCGTCTACCAATCCATCTGTTTGGAAAAATTTCATGTAGGTATACCCGTACATTGGCAGCATAATGCGGGGGAGCGCCGTCTTGTTGAAACCAAATCTCATTATTAATTCGACGAAAGTGGGAAGGAGAGTGTTTCGAAGCAAGCCAAGGTAAATGTCACCAGTAATAATAAGGCCCAACAATGTGATCACCAATAATTCCTGCCCATACCTTAAGTTTTTGCGGGTGTTGAGAATGACCTTCTTGCATCCAGTGTGGATTATTTCTTACCCATTAACATTAGTGTCAAATTCTTGGTTGAATATGTTTGAATTAATACTTATCTTTTATTATTGAGTATCAACCAGTAAAACTCACTTTGAGTTTTACTGGTTGATGCTCAAGAATAAAAGATAAGTATTAATTTACCCATTAACGAAAGTTTTGTCCATTAACTGTTCCGTTGAGATCAAATGTAGCCTCATCTGAGAATAAAAGATTTTCTACGAATTCTGAATGTTCCTGGCAAATGTTCATCATATTTTCGCAAAATTCCGTCCGTCGATCAGGATCTTCCTCTGACAATTCTTGAACCAACTGAATCTTAAGAGGATGATACTTTTCACGTCTTAAAAGTCTTAGGACAGATGATTAACTAATATCATAATTTAGGCCAAGCTCGTTAGACCAAAAATGAGGATTATCCTCCAGTTCCAAAAGGATCGACAAGCTTGTTTCGTCATCGGCAGCTTTTCTCCGCTCAGATTTTGGTGCATCTTTCATAGACCCTGTCTCCCTAAACTTTTTTTCAATTCTGCTCACAGTCGATTGTGTTATCGGGGGCCGTTCGGGATGCTCTTGATTAAAAAGAGCACAAACTTGTTGCTGGGTTCTTATATGATCTACGTACCCAATCATCATCAAAATTTCGATACATTCTGTTTCGCTCAAACGTATGATGGTTTGATGTGAATTTAAACTTTTCATCAAATGGCAAGTAAATCTGTCTAGGTGATAGGCGAGAACATGATTGATTGTTTCAAATTTTTTTAATGATTTAGCTGATTTAGCATGATGGGTGCAAATATTTTTTAAATTTGCTTATAAAACCCAAACAACATGTTATGTTGTCAAAAAGAGAACTTTTTGATCTACCCGAAATTGTCATAAAAAAGTGAAACCCAGTAGGCCATGAAAATAAAGTCGCAAAAGAAAATTTTTACTGTCATAATGACTTTTTTACAAAGTCGCTATACCCCTTGAAGGATTTTTCTGTAAAACCTCTCTATGTTAGTTATAAATGAATTTATGTGTTACTTTTGACACGCACTGTATTGAAACTTTGTACACGCGGTCTTCAATACATCAAAACAAGATTGCTTTAATGTAATCAGAAATCTGGAAGAAAGATATTTTATACCTCATTCTAGTACCCAACACGGTATCGTAAGAAAATTTTTCAATTTTCCTAAAAGTTGCGGTTTACTTTAAAACTATATTTTCATCTTGTTTCGTAATTGACTCATTTTACCGAATTAATCCTTTATGCTGGCCCCGTCACCAAAAGCTTTACTGACATCGAATTTAAATACCAGAGTAATTCACAGACATCTGATACTGTCAGAAATTGAATTTCCTCCGTTCTTTGGCTAATGAATTATTGTAATTTGATGCGCGTGCATAAATATGAAGTGTCTGCCGTCGGTCGCGGTACTCGACACCCACGCCGTATTTACATGTTTATCAGACCGGGCGGCGCTGCTGCCGGCAGGATTTATTGCTGCTGCTCGTGTAATGTAATGGCGCGAAGAACCGGAGACGGATACGGTGCTAACTTGTGTTGACTGCCGACCCGGCACCCCGCAGAGGCAACCCACTACCAAAACGAGATTGATAACGCCTTACAGTTCACGGCTACTGCACTACAAACTCGGCATTGGGTGAGCCAATAGCAGCAACAAAACACGGTCTTATTCCACCTATATTAAATTAAAATTTGAATCTATTCGTAATTGGGGTGTATAGTCATGTGTCTAGTATAGAACATAATGCTTCATTGTTGTTAAATTATCAGCCAGAATTGTGACTTATTTAACATAACTGAATATACCATTGAATATAAACATCCATAGTTTTTACAGAAAAATAACACATAGCAGAGTGCTTTTTTGGTGTTTCAATGCAGCCAATCTTTTGTAATTCTTTAAAGCGATATAGTACAGGCTGTTACCAACTACCTTATTCGGTTATTATGCCCATAGTACTCTGTACACAGCTCGTTCGGTTTCATATTTACGAAGCCAACCTGTGCAAGTTTAACGCAAGCGGAAGGTTTATGAGATTGCCGTGCAAACGAGATAGAAATACAATTACGCCGACAATTGCGTGGAGAACGCTTGACTAGGGCGTTACTATTACTACCGTTACCAACAGCCAATTTTAGGTTGTCAGTCGCATGGGGTAAATAAGTCGAGCCTGCCACATAAATCTTTACGACTTAAATGTTGATTATTATCAAATTTATATCAGCATTTCTGCACTATAAATAAAATATTCTCGTTCTTCAAAACTAATAAATAATTAAAATTGCTTATATCGCAGTATTGCAGGTGGTGGGAAAATATATACCATATACCAGTGCGTACCGCCGATTTCATTTATTTTCAAAAGTAGTGTTGCGCAAATGTAAACGGTATGCCCACTGTATGCGACGAATGAAATGAATTTCATGATAGACTAGAGACTAGAGGAAGCAAATTATTAAATGATCCTATACAGGAAATACATTAAATTAGCTAGCTTCAAATAGAGTATTTTATTTATAACGCAGTAATATTGGCAAAAATGTTATGATAATCGACATTTATGTCGATTTACATAGTAAGCATAGAACATGCAGCCAACAACTCTCAATAACGACGTAAGAAATAAATGTAAGGAACGCATTACACAGGTAACTCCCTAGTCACCCCGCAATTGTGGAAGTATATTTTGTATTGACATCCGGTTTACACTACTGTATCATATATCTTCCGCTTCCAGTATACTCCCACAAATAATGGAGCGAATTTGAGTGTCCCCAATAATACATTTTCACTACGTATTATTATATGTAATATTATAACGGTGTTTTTTTTTGAGGTATAGAATTTTAAAATGAAATAAAACACATAAAAGTCATGGTCATGGCCATGATATTGGCATTATTGAAAAGTTAATGTTATGCCATTTGTGTTCAAATATGATTTCTGGCATATGGACGCTGCGGCTGGCTCGAATGAAGCGCAATCTCGAAGTCTAATTTTCGATCAATTTTTCAAGCAGCTAAGGCCGTATATCGGCAATAACGCAGCTAATGTTGGCTTCCAAGTGGTCCAAAGTCTGCGATTAATCAGTATAGACAAGCGACTTTACATATCCCCACAGAAAAAATCCAGAGGTTCACATGATCGTGGTGCTGACGTGTTCGAGAGTAGGACTGAACCAACCCCATATGCAAAGCACTGCATTAATCTAACAAGCGTCCAGCCCATTGCTACACCACCGTACCGCCAGTCACCTCCGAAGAGGCTTGTCTTGTAGGGCGAAATCGATGCGATGTTACACAACAACATCATTGAGGAGTGCGAGTCACCATACGCTGCACCTGTGGTACTTGTTCCCAAGAAGGATGGAACTTTCAGGGTATGTGTTCACTATCGCAAACTAAATAACTCTTTGCCACGTATTAACGACATGCTCCACATGGCTCAGCAGAGTTATTATATGACCACTGTGGATTTGAGAAGTGGATTTGGCAAGTGCCGTTGCGTAAAGGAGACAGGGATAAAACGGCTTTTGTGTACCGTTCGGCTTGTACCGTTTTTTACACATGCCATTTGGCCTGCGAAACTCTCCGGCGACTCAAGTTTGGACTCCCAGATGTGGATGACTTAGGATACATGGACGACCTCATAATTCTGTCGTCTACATTTGAGCAGCATATACAGGACTTGCGTAAGGTTTTCGAAAGATTGTGTACTTTTAAGTTAAGCGCAAACAGACAGAAGTGTTGTTTTGCCTGCCCACAGATAAAGTACCTGGGTCACGTGATAAAACCCACTATTGGCATTATTGAAAAGTTAATGTTATGCCATTTGTGTTTAAATATGATTTCTGGCATATGGACGCTGCGGCTGACTCGAATGAAGCGCAATCTTGAAGTCTAATTTTCGACCAATTTTTCAAGCAGCTAAGGCCGTATATCGGCAATAACGCAGCTAATGTTGGCTTCCAAGTGGTCCAAAGTCTGCGATTAATCAGCATAGACAAGCGACTTTACATATCCCCACAGAAAAAATCCAGAGGTGTGATATCACATGATCGTGGAGGCCAGTGCACAGGCCCATTTCGCGAAATTATGCGCTCATTGAACGTTTCCTGCAATAAATTGATTGTGCCGCGCGCTGTGTGGCATGTTGCGCCGTCTTGTTGAAACCAGAGCTCTTCTACATTAACGCCATTACACCCACAAAAGATCACTGTTTGGTGTGCCATATGGGCTGGTGGAATCATTGGCCCATATTTCTTTAAACATGATGCCGCACAGAATGTTACGGTCAATGGCGTTACAGATCTATGATTACTGACTTTTTCGTTCCCCCATTGAATGGCGTTAATGTGGTAGAGCTCTGGTTTTTGCCGATAATGACCTCAGCTGCTTGAAAAAGTGGTCGAAAATTGGACTTCGAGATTGTGCTTCATGCGATCCAGCCGCGGCGCCCATATGCTAGAAATCATATTTAAACACAATTGGCATAACATTATCTTCTCAATAATGCCAATACCATGGCCATGACCATGATTTTTATGTGTTTTATTTCATTTTAAAGTTCTATACCTCTACCTTCCAATTAACACTAATCTTTCAATTAGTAATTTCAAGTCAACACTATAATCCAAGTTACGGAGTTCCTAAATGACTGGCTTCTGTATTTATGTATAATTTTTAAAGGCATTGCATATACAGGATGAGTCGGGAGGATTGCACCAAACTGAAGGAGTGTATTCTACATGTAAAAATAATTCCAAAAAATTCAAGTGTTTTTATCCGATATTTATTTGTTTTCAAGTTAGTTAGAAATTTCCCATACACATTGTTCCAATCCTTGTTATTCTCGCTTGTTTTCAAATTGATGCATCTTACAGTGATTTGTTTATTTTCGAGCGTGTACGATTAGAAGTATTACAAAATGCCCAACACTTATTCACATATTGCATATGCAAATATGGTATTTGTTTATGGTTTTTGCAATCGGAGTGCTACATCTGCTGTTAGAAGAATATCGTCAAGGGTTTCCACAGAGAACTCCTGATAAAAACATATTTAAATTGTGTAAATCAATAAGGCTTAGATGAAGTTGCATTCGGTCGCTCCAGGCGCCTCTCGTATGAGGGCGCCGGAGTCAGCTAGATATTTTGCTATTTGTTTCTTATGTGCATGAATTTTGTTATTTATAACGATGTCAGCTCCAGGCGCCAAAATACTGCCGCACGGCACTGTATCCAAACCACCTACAGCGTGTAAATCACCTACGACCGGAAGATTATGCTAGCCACATGGAATTTTGCCCGTGGATAAATGGCAATCCTCATGTTGTGTCGCGTATACTTTTAACCGATGAAGAAACATTCACCCTACACGGCATCAATAATAACCACAACTCTCATGTATGGTCGGACGACAATGCCCACGCAACACTCGAAACACATTTTCAGCGCAAGTTTTCGGTAAACGTGTGGTGTGGAATGGCTGATATTTATTTAATTAGCCCTCTCATTTTTGAGCATCTCCTCACAGGAGACCAATACTTTAATTTTGTACAAAATGAATTACAAGAACTACTAGACTAAACAACAAAATGCAAATGTGTTATCAGCACGATGGAGCTCCTTGCACATTTCGCTCGTCAGGTCAGGCAACATTTTGATGAAAGGGGCGTTGGATTGGTCGCGGTAGTCCTGTTAGTTGGCGTTCAAGGTCACCCGACCTCACACCATTGGACTATTCTTTATGGGGCTGTATGAAAAATTAACTTTATAAAGTAAAAGTAGACACTCGGGATGCACTAATTCAGCGTATTAGAAATGCCGCAGCCGATATTAAAGAAAGGCATGAATCCATCAGAAGATCAACGGGCACCCTTTTTAGACGAAGCAGTAAATGTTTAGATGTCATGGCAGTATCTTTGAACATTTATTGCAAGAACGCAATGATTAGAACAGTGTGTGTGGGAAATGTTGCTTTGGCGCTGTAACTTGAAAACAAAGAAATATCGGATAACAACATATGATTTTTTAAAAATTATTTTTATGTGTAGAATACACTCCTTGAGTTTGGTGCGATCCTCCCGACTCACCCTGTATAGTACGTACTGTTGTGTTATTTAGTTTTAGATAATATTATATGTAGAATTAGATTAAATTTATATGAGATGTTTTGTTATAAAAATTTGATTCACAGATTTGAATACCGATTAGTAAGTATGATTTCAACATTTTTAACAATTTTTCTGATATATATATTTTTATTTCTGTTTTCTTTTTTCTTTCTTGATACCTGTAAAAGAAAGAATGATTAAATAAGTTTGAATAATTACTAATATTAATTATTAGCTGTTTAGGATGGAGGAAATATATTTACCAATTTTAAAATTATCCTCACCAAGGGTTGAGGAGTGGTGTGATAATAAATGGAAAGAACTTGAAGTTCAACCATCATCCAGTTCAGTGTATGATGTTGAACAATCACTACAAAGACAAGTGCATTATCAACAGCGTCATTTCCTGGAACTGTGGGAAGAATTGGCACCGCAACCGGTTGAGGTCGTCGAGTTTTCAAATTGTTGCCGGAATGAGTTTGATTTGGACGTCAGTCGGAGTGATTTGAACATACCGAGATGTCTTGTTGATCTTACTCCAGGAACTATTCCTATAAAGAAAAGAGGAGGTAGAAGGAAAAATCGTAGAAACTAAGATTTATTTTTAGTTTAGAAAATGTATTTAAAAATTTAATTTTCATTTAGTTTTATATTTAATTAGATAAATTTTAGTTGATATGATTAAGTTTAAAGAGTAAAATTTTAAGTTTGAAACCAAAAATGCATATAAGTAGAGTTAGTTGCATAATTTTTAGTTTTGGGACTACATTTAGTCTTATAGAATTATTAGTTTTATTTGTAGACGTTGGGGGAGCTAATTTCAAAAATTTCTTACTAAAATGTTTTTTGTTGATCTTTTTAATTATAAAAGTCGAAACTCAATATAATCGCGTGAGCCGTAATGTGGCTCGCTTTCAAATAAGAACAAAACCAAGAGGAGCCTGTGATAAGTGCCAAAGTTAATTATTTTTTTTTTTGCATTCATAATTTATTCATCACGTATTAAGTGATTAAGTGATAAAAATTTTAAACGGAATATACATCGATTAAGGTGAGCCAATTCAATATTTATTTATTAACTTAAAATTTAAAAAAATTGTTATTAAATTTTAAGTTTATGCAAATTATTGTGAACATCATCATTAAATTCAAATTTTTGAATTTAAATAATATGTGTAAACAATAAGGAGAATTATTTCTTATTGGTAAATTATTAAATAAATTTTATTTACCTGTGAATATTTGTACACCCATGTCTACCGGTGTCGAATGTGTCAAATACCGATAAAGACATTGGCCTTGACAAAATAATTTATAGTGAAAATAAAAATACAAGTTTTTCAATTGATTGCAATTAAAATACTCGTATAAATTTGTTGTTAAATTTTTGTATTTTAATAAATTGATTGCATCGAAATGTGATGCATGACCTTGCTAAATTTGTAAACACTTATTAATTAGCCGGGCACATAATATAGAATTGTTTTATTTACTAATTATAATAAGATACTTACTTTGAATTAATATTTTCCTGGTTTGACATTTGTGAAGATCAATCACATTGATTTTAAATTCACTACCGAACATAACGTCACAGAATATTTATGGCAACGTAACACCAATAGCGCTCAATCAGCCAATCATAAAATATAAAAAACACTAGGTGTATCCATTAGGACGTCTGGTACATAAACCATGCCTAGTGCCAAAAGTAACACAGTAACACATTTATTATGTATGTATGTACCTATATTACATAACCACAACCGTAACCTCAGTTAAATATTT
>JAFFZR010007695.1:12730-23016 GCA_018397195.1 Lethrus apterus | reverse complement strand
GTTTTTTAAAAAATGTTTCCATAGTAAATAAATAACAAACGTCAAATATATTTATTACCCGAAGAAGATTACGAAACACATCTTTATATTTTTTAATATTGTGTGTCGTAATAAATATATTTTATTACACAACTTGCGTTTTAATTGGTTGCACGCTCAAGAAAAGAAAAAAAAAAAAAAATAAGTATTCTATCAACCAAAAATTTGACACTAATAATAATGGATTAATTATAACACAAGTGCCATAAAGTAAATTATTTGACGCAGTGTCCACGGCAACCACGGCAAAATGTCCGTACTTGTTGACACCGTTGCTATGAAACATATAGGGACAGACATGACATTGCAGGTGACATTTAACATATTTAACGAATTTCGGTAATTTTCTTCTTCATATTTACGGTCGTAGATAAAATAGTGTACGCAACACGTGCGTGAAGTGTCATTAAAAAACCTAGCGGCTCGTGCTGAAAGCATACGAGTTTCATAATGAACCACTTCACGCACTTGTAGCGTAAACTACTATTATAAATAATAATAATGATAATAATAATAGTATTCTAAACATAACAGAATTTTATATGGTGGAAGTGGGCAACACCCTTCGTGACTCCACTTTCCTACCAAGAAAATAATAATAACAATGCTAATTTCACAAAAAATAATCATTGCCATTCTTAAACAGAAAATATAGTGTACATAATCGTGTTCCATAATGAAGTCAGTAACAACCCAAAACGAAGGATCAATTAACTAGAACCCAATTCCTGTTGACGTGAACATGTCACTTACATTAAAGACGTCGAGACGTATTGAGTTTATTACACGCTTAATCCTGGACATCCCTACTTCTAGTACTACGACAAGCTGGCAGGGGTCGTATGAGTCAACGAAGGTCCTTCACCGCGAGGGTAAAAGAACACATTGCATATATAAAAGGTGGGGTCACGTCGTCGTCCTAAATTGCTGCCAGACGTTGAAATTACATGCGAATATTTCCGAACTAATTTTCTTTTTTTTTTAATTTTATGATTTATTGCGTTATTGTGAAGACGTAATTAATATAATTTTCTAAAAAGAATGAAACTTGAATAAATAATAAACGAGAAATCAAGACAAAACGAAGTATGTAACGAGACTATATAATAAAGAGTCTCAATAAACCCACAGAGTGACCTTGTTGTCTTGGTGTCTGAACTGTGATAGTTTATTCTTTGTTCTCTTCATCATACATTCTTTAGTTGTAAAAAGCAAGCAATAATAGAATAATTTTATGACGTTATACACAGACGTCGTATTTTATACGCACGCAGAGTCGCAACAAAATAAATTTTAAATGGAATATGAAGAATTTTATTATTATTATTTTTTATTGAAAAATTATCTGTCTACGTTCTATGTTGATTTCTACATAATGTTTCCTACACCATATTTCCTACACCACATTTTCATGGTTGCTCCTAAGCACGAAAAAAAATAAAAATATTTACTGTTAACTGCAAAAAACAAGCAGCTAGGTGTTGGATTCAAAAACTAATAAAAAAAATAATTAAAAAAATTGTTTTAAAACAACTGCTGCGAAAGAAAAAATTGGTAAAAATTTTTAAAATTTTGATAAAATTGCTACAGAAATACAAATTAAACATGACGTGGAATTTATCGACGATTTTTTTTTGAATTTGGTACCCCAGCAAAATTTTTATTTTCGTTGCTTATAGATAAGATAGATTTTTTAAATTTTAAATTTGTTTATATTATAAATCATAAAAAAAACTATGGACTAAAATATTTTTCTTAATCACGTGACGTCATAAATTTTGTAATGCTAAGGGGTTCATGTGGTGCCTTAAGCTGTAAGCTTATGAGATATAAAAACAGTTCCATTACACTCTTAGAAAAGAATTTGAAACCATGTGTCACATTGACCCCCTTAATATTTGATGACGTCACTGTTTGAGTCACGTTACGTTACAAGGATTTATTATACCCTGTATTCAGTAAAAACAAAAATTGAATGTACAAAAGCTGACGTTAGTCCTAACTTGTATCCGCAAAAACGGCGGCTCTATCTTACATACATGCCAAAATATGTGTATTTTATTTGGTTTATTAACACGTTTTTGCACTGCCATTTTTTTGAAATTTCCCAAATTAAAAATTATAAAAATCTCTTCTTTTATACAGAAAATAAATAAAAATGACATTTTCGTCTCGCCGTTTGTTTACAGAAAGTTCACACGAAGTGTCACAAGTCTGACAACAACCAACCAACTAAAAAAAAACTCATTAATGAACGAATTATAATTACAATGTGGAGCTTGAAAAAGCGAGACCGGATAGGAAGCAATTGAAAGTGGAGTAAATAGGTGACTTGGCGCAGTCAGCATGAGGGTTAATAAGGGCAAAAGCTCCAGACGGGGTGGAGTGGGGTAGACGACCGTGGTAGGGGTAGCCGACAGGTCCCTGACCTCGTTTAGCTCCGCCCCGCGCGCGTCGCGCGTGCATTCCGCTTGCATTTGTTTTAAAACCGGGTGGGGTTGTCTCACCTCACCCCATTGTGTCTAGGCGCTCGTATCTATTATTATTTGCCTGCAGTCATTGACCATTCTTACCCTTTTGTTTTAGAGTTGGTATTGATGTATGAGGGTGTTTTGAATATACACGATAAAGACGGAACTCCCCTAAAATTTCATTAAACAATTGAAAGCAGTTGTTATAATCTGTTTTGAATCGTTTTAATTTAAAGTACAGCAAAAATGTCTGTACGCCAAAATAAAAATTAAAAGCAGATAATTGTTTTTATTATCGAAAGCATAAAATAAAATTTTCCAGTGGGCCCCCTATAAAATTTAAATAATGCTGTACGTAAAATGGGACTCCCCCCCCCCAACTTATTAGTTTTCATAAATACTACTTAATTATTTTTTAAATTATTATTCCAATAATTAATATTTTATTGAAATTTTCTAACCTACGTATTAATTAAATATGAATGTGAATTTAAAAAATAAAAATATGAATATAAAATATGAACACAGAATAGAAAAAGGGCCTGCCCAACCCAATTTTCCAAAAAAAAAATGTTAAAAACATTCTTGACGACTGGAAAAGTTTAAAAAAATTGAAATTAAAAATCTTCATATAGCAGTTTAAAAAAATTAAATTATATGAAAAATCTGTACCTATATAAAACAAGTTTTCAGTATAAGATACGTACGAAAGATTACACAAAAAATAGGTTAGGTTGGGTTTAATTTTTGTTTAATTTTTCAAAATTCCAAAATTTATATTATCAACAATAGGGGCGGGCCTCTCTTTCCCAGTGGCGGCCATTCTTTCATAGGGACGGGCCATTCTTTCATAGGCGGGCCCCTGTTAGATAAAATGATGCTTTTATCAATCCCACAAATATACAAAAAAATATTGTAAATTTTATATTTTTACCTTCAAATATTACCTTCAATGTATTATTTTATGAATAAAAATAATTTAAAAAAATCTATAATATACCTAAGTAAAAAGTGCGGGTCCTTCTTAGATGATATTTAACAAACACTTTTTTAAAACATCCTGTTCAAGTCTTTATACAATTTTATGAATAAACATAATTTTAAAAAAATTAAATTTTTTTTTGAAGATTAAATTATATGATGGATATAAGTAACATCGAATCGTTCAATTTATTTTTCATAATTAAAGCCTTCTTTGGTTATAAGATGGGGGGGGGGGGCAATTAAAACACCAAACAGTTGAAATTAATGAATAATTTATGCATTGTTTTAAGGTTAACTTTAAAATTTTGAACGTGGAATTTTGTCAATTTTTTACTTTTATTTTTTTAACTGCTCTAATTTGTAAATACTATTTGCAATACATATCGTTCCTTAATCATTTTCCACCTTGAAATCGAGGAAAATAAAATCAGTCGAGCTCTAATAACCTCCAATAATGAATTCTGTCGCACCGCAAACATAAAAGTTATGTCTACGATCGGGCACTTGCAAATACACACGGCCAGTTTGCGTAGTTTGCATCTCTGTTCCACCAACGCCGTTCGAATAAGTGTATCTGCTTCGCCACCCACTAGATCGAAGCGAGACAGTAACCCGATTCATGAGTCACACACAAGTGCAAGGTTGCACCAGACTCTGGGGCATTGGGTTTGACGACGCTTACTATCGGATATTTTATTACACGTTGACGAGAGCGTGCTATAAAATAATATGTGTTACATGAGGCTTTAGTAACGATTTATTTTATTGATTATAATTTAGCACACCACGAAAAATATACAAGAAAATATGGTGGTGGCGGAAATATAAAAGTTGATGATGGCTCTAATAAGCTGTGTTTTTTCAATAAACTCATTACATCATCTATTATTTGAAAATGAAAAGTGCCCCCTCATTGAGTTAAATTTTAAACACAAATTTTTTTTTGCAAATAGGGAATGAATGGAATTGGGTAAAATTGGGAATTGGGACGGATGGGTGTCACGTCCTCAAAGTTGTATCTTAGAAAAACTGGAAAAAAATATTATTATGAAAATATATTTGCAATTTGCATAAATTGTTTTTATTCCGAATTTTGCAATTAAAAAAAAAAAAAATTATTCATTAACAAATTTTAAAAAATGGGTTGGGACGTTTTAAAAAATGAAAAAACCTTTTTCTAAAAATATAAAAATTTTCACCTTTATCACCTGCACCCAACCTAACATTAGTGACTCACGGTAACGCCGCGACGGGGGACGCGGGGTCAATTGCGTAAATGTGTCTGTGTGTATCTATGCGCTGTCGATGTCGGTGCAAGCCGTCTGGATGCCTGCACTAGGGTGTTGTCATGGTGACGGTCTGTTGATCGGGACCCCAAACTGCACCGCGTGCAATCGATATAACGCACGAAGGGTCGTTTTCATAAAGGTCTTCAGTTGGTTTGGTAAGATCCCCCCCTTATCTCCCAACGGTCGAAGAAAAAGGGCCGAAATGTCTTGAGCAGTTCGAAATGCGAAATTAAATTCACCCGAGTGACTGACTGCACGAAAGGGGAAGAGGAATATTAACTGGGGCGACTTTCGTGCATGTTTGGTTTCCAATTTCCTGATGGGGCGGGCGGGCGTTCCTTTCGTTTCGTGAAAATTTGGTTTTGATGTGGGAAATTTTTAGGGTGCAAGGAGAGTTTTTCATGAAATTCTTAGAGCTGAAAATTTTAACTAATGGAGATATTTATCAATGACAATTTTCAACGTTAACCATGAAACTTAATTATCAATGTGAATTCTCAATGTCAATGCTTGATCTCAATGGCAATTGTCTATGTGAACTGTCAATGTCAACTGTCAAGGTAAGGACAAAATTCTGCCTATTTTTTTTTCATTTTCAAGGTTTTTTTTTAAATTTTTTAAATTTTAAATTTGTCGTATTTCCTACTACCAACAAATTCCTCAACTTTTGTTTCGCATGTATCTCTAAAAGAAAGAAATTTTGTTCGTAAACGAATTGTTTTTTTGCTCAAAAACACACGCTTACTAATTTAAATCGTCGAAGAACACGTGCCCCTGTGATGCAAAAGAATACCCATTTTTAGATCTGGATCGCGTGGGCTGCCTTCATTTTAATAGAAAAGAAAAACCAAACGTCAATTATTGCATCGAACAAACGCACGTGCAACGTTTCCATGGAAACGTACCGGAGCACATTTGATATAGTTCAGGGGTGATTCGAATTCCCTTAAGAAACAACCCTAAAAATCTGACTAAATCAATATTTATTTATTTAAAGAAAAAAAATTTGGTGAACGTTTAAAGTTTAATTTTTGAACTTTTAAAGGTACGATAAAATTGAAAAAAAATTGTGTTAAGGGCGTTTATGGAATTTGACATCAACTGTTCTTCGTTTTTTCTAATCTTCTTCTGTTTCATAAAATGCCATTTTACAATTTTTTTAACGGTCATCTGAGTTTTAGAAATATTTCGTCTTTGTCTTTAACTTCATTAGTTATAAGCTCCCTTTTTTCAAACTTTGGATATTTCTTCTTTTTCTTTTCTTGGTGTTTTTTAAATGAATTTATGAATATAATTTAATTTTTGTGGATATTTCACCAAAAACTCCACACAATTCCATAAACTCCCATCGATCATCAATTTAAACGATCAATTTCGCACAACTACGACCTATTGCACTTGATTCCAAATGAACCCAATAAAAATACTACTACTACACGTCGGTAGTAAAATGTGCCGCTCCTTTCGCACGATCAACGACCGTTGTTCCATTCAACTTTCCGTCAGTTCGCGTGAAACTCACCAGGCGGTCGGCACTCGACACCACGCGGCATCTAGCGGCCGAGGCGCGAATTAAAATCGGGAATGTGCGCGCGATGCGTACGCGACGAATCGATGGAGCGCGCTCTTGGCCTTCAAAAGAGCCAGGAAAACGAGCACGTGTTCCGGTGAGGGTTTTAACCCTCGTTTTCCCGGAACTGATGGTCGCCCGAGGTACACTCGAACGGAAAACGTCACGAAGTACAATTCGCGATTGTTTAAAAATACTCAACAACGTCGATAAATTATTACTAGTAGCGTTACTATGAACAGGGACGGATTCGAGAACAAAAATTTTTCGATGGAAAAAATGATCTTTATTTTAAAAATACTATTTTGTCCTAGGATAGGACACATGTTCGATGTCCTTATACCAATGTCAAATTTAAAAAATTATATAAAGCCTAATATTAGAAAAAAACGAATTTTTCAATAAACTTAATGAAAAACGTGACACAATTTTAACACTTTTTTGATAAATGTCATTTTGGGTTTTATGCGAAAATTTTGAATTTGTTTAGCTTGGGTTTATCGAATTAAAATATGAAAAAGCTTTTGGGTTTCGGCTGGGTTTACTGAATACTTTCTTGAACAGAGCAATTGGGTTTCGTGTGGATGGGAATATTTCAATAATCTTGATAACTCTAACTTGGGTTGTGTGTAAAAAGCCAATTTATAAAATTATCGATTGGGTTTATTGGACTAAATCTTAGTAGTTTTATTATTTTTTCTTTCGTTTAATAATTAGGTTGGGTTTCAATAGCAAACTATTAATAGTAATTTGGGTTTTGTGTGAAAAAGTTTCTTCATTTATCAAAGTTTTCAATTGTTACGATTGGGTTTACTCGAATAAAATTTATAAAATTCGACTTATTTTAATGCAACGTTTACTTTGGGTTTTAAAATCAGTAATTGCCCAAAATAACGACCAACCGTGCCAACCAACCCAACCATATCTAACAAAAACCCCAATGTAATTTTTCACAATAAAAATCCCAACGCATAAGTAAATCCAATTTAAATTTAAAACAACCCATCGTAGAAGAAAGCTGTATATGAGTATACATGCGACATAGGTATAATTTTTGGGTTATAAGAAGTAAGACCAACAATTTTTCAAAGTAGGTTACAATTTTTGCAATGGAAACGGATTTTCAACATTATAAATGGGCGTTACAGTGTTAAAAATTACGAGAAGGGCATAGGGCATACTTGCTCGACATGTAGTTTTAACAAAATGTTTACCTAATTGGAAAGAACTTGTCTTTTTTGAGTTTTTTGTGTAAAATGTAGACTCCATTCGGGCGCATCTTTATCACTTGATTTTTGGGTTTACCTTAAACCTTAAATATTGATTGATGGGCTGCTTGAATTTTGGTCAGGGTAAATGTGAATTTCGAAAGAACATCTGGTATTTTTTAATTTTCTTAATGTGGGTTCCATTGGGACACATATTGGCCGGATATTTTGGGTTTACACCTTTCATTTTAGATTTCTGAGTGATGGGGCATTTTTCTGGCGATGTAATCTTGCAAGAAGTGGATCTTATTCGAACTTCTGTTTTTTGGGTTTTTATTTTGGGTTTGCACCTTAGAACCAAAAACTCATAATGTTAATAGGTGGGACATTTCAGCTTGTGATGTGGTCATGGTAAATTGGTCATTCCAAAAAACTTGCAGTAGTTTTGAGTTTTGTGTGGACGCCATTTTAAATATCTAAAGGAAATCGTTGGTAATTTCAAAGAAATTTCACTTTCATCCCACGTCAAAAATGAAAGTGTTTCAAATAATCAAATGTTGCACGACGTGCCATTTTCATCGGTCGTAAAAAATCCAAGTGAAATAGAAAACCAACAATTTGTTTGTTTCATACATGAAATCGATGTCGACGACCTCGGTCATAATATCGAAGGTACTTGTGTTTCTAAATTCTATTAATTCGTTATTTTTCACTGTCACTTCTCTATCTAAAGATATAATCGGCTTCGTTGCGTCTCTGTCGGCGGTACGAACGAACCTATAGATCCGTCTCGCTCGCGGCGTTGTAGATTACATCGACCTAGATACGTTACTCGGGTTCAACTAACTCTAAACGGGTCTCAAGCAAAGCGATGACGTTTTTACTTTCTCATGGGCAAGCCTTCTTAGGTGTTTCTTAATGAAATCGAAATTATTTTTAACCCCACTTTGCAAGACGTGCATTCTTTGTAACCAATTTGGAAATGCGATTTTTTTTAATTAAATCGGATTGCTCCTAGATTTAAATATGCAATTGGGATTTTCAAAAACATTTTATTTAATTTCTAATTAACAAAATGAAATTTAGTGTAAAGTATTAAAAATCTTAAACTGTCAAATGTGCCAATTTTGAAAATAACATTTCTTGTCGATAATAAAATTAAAAAAAAAGAATAAATTACAAACTTAAAAATAAAATTCTTCGATTGTTGGATATCAATTCATTTAGGTGGGATCGGCTCAATTATTGATTAGTAAGTGAAAAAAGTAATGTAAAGAAAAAATTAAAAAAATTGTTTGGATGGAGACAATACTATAATTATTAAAAAGTGAATAAAAAAGGAAATAATTTTGCAAAATTAAATATAAAATCAAATGTTGTAATCGTGAAATCTATATTTTTGAAAATATTTTACTTTTATTAAAAATAAAATAAAAATCCAAATAACAAATTTCCTCGAATTTCCCCAAAATATACAAGTCATAAATTTACAAACAAAAGACAAAAGACACACATTTGACTATTAAAAGAAATAGTGACGTAAACATATAATAAACAATAAACAATCGATGTAATAATCTCTGGAGACCTTGAGATGATAAAAAAATTCGTCTGATAAGCGTAAGGCGCAAACGATCGTATTAGAACGGGTCGTTGACCGAAACGAGTTGACCTCAAAAATTGAGGTCGCAACATTTTTATAATAAAAGTAACATGAAACGAACACAACAAACCGCTGACATACATTTAGATCAGTGAACCGATCGCCATATTTATCATATACGCTCATGGTGCCGATTGTCGGGGAATTATTAAATGAGCAATTATTAACGAGAAAAAATCACGTATTAGGGGAGTTTACATAACAATGTTTTTTAGATGGACGAGGCATCCGTCGCTTTTTTCAATTTACGTGTCGACACTTTTACACGCTGTTAAAGAAAGTGTTAATTGAAAGGAAGAATTATTACACAATGTGTTTAGATTTTTATAGAAAATAGAATCATTTTTTTTTGTACAAAAATTTGTATTTATTTACAAAATTTGTAATTGCACAAAATTTTGAAAATCCAAACATCAAATGCGATTATTTTAAATAAATATTTTCAAAATTTTCTCTTCTTTGGTTTATTTTGGAAAATCAAGTTTATTTTCCTTTATAATCAACTCGACCCCAACCTAACTGAGCTGCCCCACAAAAAAAAACCTAATAAAACTGCCCCCAATCAAATCTAGCACCAAATCTTTTTTTTTAATGTCGATAGGAACTATTTAAATTTAAACTCAATTAAAAAGATTAATGATTTTTCAAATTTTAAATATTTATTGGTGATTATGTAGGTCAGGGAACCGTAAACTTTTTAAACTTTTATTTTTTGCATTGCGATTTTTTGGAATTAAGGCAACTTGGATTTCCTAAATTTTATTATAATTTGCGAACAAAGTTTACCAATTTAAAAAAAAATCCAAAATTTTTGAATGAACGTATCTTTTTAATGATTCATTTTTAGAATTGTTTTTTTTTGTGGTAACTAGTTTTTATTGGGCCACTGATTTAATTTTTAATATTAAACAGTTTTAATTTTTTCCAATTAAAAGCAGAAAATATACAGAATGTATAGGACAGTTTTCAAATTTGTTTTTTTTTTTTAATTTGAAAAAACGTTAATAATTTCTTTTAAATTGATTTTCTTTTTCAATTTGTAATAAAAATTCTGATTACAGC
>JAFFZR010007695.1:0-11159 GCA_018397195.1 Lethrus apterus | reverse complement strand
TTTCATTAAACTTGGCAAAAACAAACAAAAAATTAATCTATCCATAAATAAAAAAAAACAATATTCTAGCAATATTCCACGAATTCTTTTATATTTTCCATATTTACATTAAACGTAAATGTTACTTTGCGAATTTAGAAATCCATTATCTCCATTATTTGCGTTTCGTGTCGACTTTTCGAATTTCGAGAACATTCAATGAGCGTTTGGGTGAACAACCTGGCAAGTAGGACATCGAATAAAACTGATCTTTATGACGTAAACTGGGGCCCATGGCGTAGCAAAAGTACTACACATTCGTAAACAACTCGAATAGATCGTTTCGTAAACGCAGGCGAAATTTTGCAAATTAATTACGTCATCGTTTCTTTCTTCTGGGTGTTCATTTCTAAATATTAAAAAAATGTTTGTTTAAGCGTTTCTTTTAACATTTGGGGGGCGGAGGACCATACAATAGAAAATTTTTGATATCTTTTACTAATTACATAAAAAGTTTATTGTTTTGTTTTGATAAAAATATTTCCCATTTTCCATCAGTCTTTTGTTTTTAATTACTTTCCCTTTATTTTTTTTTCAAATTGTAGAAAAACTGCTAGATTACTAATAAAATTACCTTTCCAATGAGGTATCACAAGGTGGGTCATCCAATTTAAGATTTCCAAGGGGGGTTGTTGGGGCGAAAGGGGGAGTGATATATATTTCAGCAAAATGTCAAAAGATGTCCGCTTTGTAATGGAAATTGGGGTGTTTAAGTGTTCGTTTCGTTATTTTTTCAGATATCCATAGTGGGTCCTTTTCAAAGAATCGCCATACGTATATATTTATTTATATACGTGTATATAGAAGAAGATATTTTATCAATATACAGGATCATTCTGAAATATGTCCCACCATTTCAACAGCTGATAGCTGACCCTAACCCAAATCCAAAAACGCAAAAACGGCGGTCCTATTCGGTTCTAAATACGATACTGTGTCAATTTCAATATGAATCGTTATCTTTTTTTTTTTTTCTTGAGCGTGCAACCAAATTGAAACTCTAGTTGTGCAATAAAATATATTTATTACAACACACCAAATATAATAAATATAAAAATGTGTTTCGTAATCTTTATCAAGCAATAAATATATTTGACGTTTGTTATATTTAATATGGAAACCTTTTTATAAAAATAGTTTACTATGAATTTGTTCCATCAATTAGTTCAAAAGGTTGAAATATTAAACATAAAAGTAATTAATGAATCAAACTTTACAATTCCTAAACCCTATTGCGTCCCACGTTACGACTTCTATATACTCCAGCTATTGCTGTAAGGCTAGGAAAAACGTGGAAAAAACCTAGGTGAGTATTTCGAGTTTCAATTTGGTTGATTGGTTAGTTGATTTTTATACTTAATTTAATAAATAATGTATACCGATGAATTTAATTTTCTTTCTTTTCAAAACCGTTTTTCGCAAATTATTTTAATATTAAAGTTTATAAAGTAGAAATGCAATATTCGCCAATTCATATAATTAATAAAAGTTTAATATTAGAAAATTATTCTTGGTATAAGAATCAATTCCTAACACGTCACAAACAGTTGCGTTTGCCTTTGAGAGGTTCTAAGCTCAAACAAAATTTACATATCCAGGCATATAACCGCATCGTAAACATTTCTTTTCTACCGAGGGCTCGGATGAAGAAACATTCAATGAAAGCAAATGAAGGCAAACGGTTGTGCCATCAATCGCGATTGTCTTATTTAATTTGACAATAACTGTACGACCAGCACTCAAAGGCCAAGAGACATGTCCTTCATTTAAAGTTTCTATTGAGTAAAGCGTAAAGATCGTGTTGGTGTGTGAAGTGGTTATAATATGAATAAATAAACGATCTGCGTCCTTTTCATTTCTAGTTCAACCACAGAAATTTATTTCAAAATTCGTGCAAATGGTACATTCTTACAACGACAAATAATCACGCACGGGCACTAAAAGCATTAAAAAACGTTAATTTGAGATTCGATTCCGATGTCACCGTCATCGACTCCAAACTGTCAAACTCGAACGTTTCATTCGATATTTTTGATGTTCATAAACATTCGCCGAAATCGAATGAAAAAATTATCGTTGAGTATGTCGGAAATTGTGGGAGAATTTGTAATGTGAAAAATCGTAAATCATTAAGGGAAAACATGACGGGTTTGACTTTGAAAATAGCCACTTTGGTAAGATTACTATTATTATGCCGATGGCGTCGAATCAATACAATTGTAGGTCTCGTACAACACACATAATATGTCGATAAAAGACTATCTTCGTGATCAAACTCATAAATATTTAGATACCGTTCACAAGTTTAACTACGTTTTTTTACTTCTTCTCAAAGATTTGCACCATTTCAGGTAAGATTTAAACATTTGGTATCTTGCACAATAGATTATAAGTAACTTCTAAAATATGTGGATATGCTGCAATTTGAAAAATTCGAATGTAATGTGCTTGGAATTTTGCAAAATTGTTTGTTTAAAAATAGCATGTTGTGCTTCGACTCCTCGTTGATTTGCTTTTCTGTTTTAGAATTGAATTGGTTCCAGTGAACCGCTGTAAATCTGCAAACAGCACGGAGGGGTTAAACGACCTATTGCTTGAATGTTTTCGCAATAATATGATTGATGTCGCGACAGCTGGATTCATAAGGGCAGAAGCTATGGATTCGGTCGACTTTATTATGCCTGCTTATCCATTTAGGTGCTTTTGATTCATCCTTGAAAATTTCAAAACAAAATTATCCTGATAAATTATTAAGGGACTTGGGCATTCACTAGTCATTAGTATAAATATTTATAAGGCAACATTTCGAAATTTTAAACTTTGCAATTAGTGACGTTCTGCATACAAAATTTTTATCCATTCAAAAATGTCTGAAATTATTTTTTATTCTCAGGAAAACATTCATTCTAAAAAATCCCGCGAGAAGTACAAATGAAATATTTTTATCGCCGTTGTCCACATACGCATGGTGCGCGTTTCTATCGTTCGGAATTATAATTTGCATCCTGATAAAATACACCATTAACGTAGAAGAAAAACTCGAAAACGTAAGACATACAAAATCCTGGCCGATTGCAGTTCTCATGACGATCTCCATATACTGTCAACAAGGTAAATTAAACAATTTGCATTTGGAATTTGCAATACTTTTTACAGGTACGTTTTTGGTACCGAGTTACCTTTCGAGCCGAATTTTAATATTAAATCTGTTGATGTTGTCAGTTCTGATTTACAATTATTACCAATCTAGCGTAGTATCCACGCTGTTGAGTAAACCCAGGCCGTATTTTAAAAATATTGAAGAATTGTTGAAAAGCAAAACCGAGTTAGGGTTTGAAAACATTTATAACTTTTCCATTATGGTGCAGGTTGTACGAATACCGTGTTAAATTTTCTTACTGTTTAGACAATATTTAGAGGGAAAATGAGCTAATACGTTCGAGAAAAAAATATGACGAAAATCTAAAAGCGCGTCGTTTTGGTTTCCCCGAAGGCATAGAAAAAATCAGAAAGGACGACTTTGCTTACCACACCGAGGCCGGAACTCGATATTTCGTAATTCAAAAACGATTTGAATTGTCGGAGTTGTGCAATTTAATTGAGATGGACGCGTTTCCAAAGACTTTCGTGTCGGTCATGATTCGAAAACGTTCGCCTTATAAAGAATTGTTCACGACAAGGTAATTTGTTAAAAATCGGTGTATTTATTACCGTACTTTTCAGTTATAGGAAGCTCGTGCAAAATGGTTTTCTTCAAAGGGAACTTACGAACTGGCTTGAAAAAAAACCGCCTTGTTTAACAAAGATCGATTTTGTTGTACTATCTTTCGGACACATTGTACCTCCAATTTTGTTGTTCTTAACTGGATTGTTGTTTGCAATATTCGTCCTTGCGATCGAAATTTGCTATTATAAAATTATTCACGTTTAATTTTTTTGTACACTATGGTAGGTGATAGTGGAGTTCATAACAAGAAAAAAGTTCTAATACATTGAGGTCCAACACTCATTGGTTTTCGAGATACGGCTTTAACAAAAAGACTTTACAAGAAATAACGCATTTAGCGCACTCTAAAGTTATCGTAGAAAATGTTAAAACTGTCGTCCTTGCTCTTGTAAACAAAGTAAACTTATTCGCCTGGTACACTCACATGGGGATTAATATCTACAGCTTGCAAAATAAACTCTTCGATTTTCGGCGTACGGACTGTACGAAGTTTGCCACTGTCTGATTTTGGCGGCTTAAAGCATCCTATTTCTCTTCAGTCGACTTCTTGAAAAGTTGGATGAGATGGAATGTGCTTCAAAGGATATCTCTGCTGGTAAATTCGTCTGGCTTCGCGCGAATTTCGACGAGCTTTGCCATAACATAAATGCATATCGCCGTATTTCGCACATGTAAATTGAACCATTGCGAAAATAAGCTAGCTTAAATAGTAATGTTGTTCTTGTTGTATTGTATTTTGCGATTGTTTATTTTATCGTGTTCATTTAGATAACTCGATATAGCATTCAACTTTGAAGGTGTAAATAAAAATTTTAAAATTACATAGCTCGAAAATCAAAGAGAATTGGACCTCAGTGTATTACAATTTTTTTCTTGTTATGATCTCCGCTATCACCTACCAAAGTGTGTAAAGTTTTTTTATTAACATCCTGTATAATATCGCAAAATAATATAGATAATTTATAAAACACAAAATTTAAATTTTTTCTTGAGTTTGTGTAATGTACACACATCAAAACTGACACGTTAATGTAAATCATTATTTTTCAATTTATAGTCCGTTTATGTTAAGTGGTCACAGTGAATATCATAACTTTTAATGTAACCGCGACTTTCATCTTCCAACCACAAGGAATATTTGATTAACTCGGCGTAACTGACATCTAACATCGAATGAATTTCATTTCCATGTAACCATGAGACTAGTTTACGTGAGTTACGGTTTAAAAATTATCACATTTGCAGTTGCTTTAAACGTGCATAACTATCAATTTATTCCGAAAATGTTGTCATACAATAAAATTAGTATTGCATACATCTATACATGTTGGAACGTTAGAGGTAAATTTAACGTTCCTCCTTTTAATGTTATCTACTTATTTTTGAATGTGCAGATGTGTTTCAAATCAGCAGAACCTTTTGGGAAAATAACATCAGGACGAGCTTTTTGTTCCCACATTTGAACAACCTCACCGAACCTTACAATTTTTATGGCAAATTTGGTTACGTGTTGGATGTCTCCAGTGTACATAATTGGTCATCAATTTATGAACAGGTGTTTGAAATTTTATATGTGTTTTTTAAATAATATATTGCGTACTTTAGGTATCAAATATAAAGATCTATAGGCGGCAACAACACTGGCTTTTCATGTGCGATTCGTTAAAGACTTTCAAAGAAATACGTAACACTCTGCAAACCGTCGATTTTAAAATCGATACCATTGTATTAATCGTTTTGCGACACGAAAGATCGTACATGATTTTTGAATGTTATAATCCGGGATATGCATACGGCGGAAAACTCATTATAAACAATGTAGCAAATTACACCGATGGAAACTTCATTTCTGTGAATGGATCCATTTACGAAAGGAGAAAAGATTGGACTTCGCTACATTTACACATTGGACTAATTGTAAGTGTTTCAAAGGATTCAAGCGAGTTTTAAATTTCATGTGGAAGCTGCCACCTATATAAATAAACATACACAACATTTTCACTCCTTAGGTGACGGCGAAAAATATCACGTCGCCCGTATCTTATTTACGGGATCGTCGAATAAAAAATTACGATACAATATCGAAAGTCAATTTTGCAGTTTTCGAACATATCGTAGACATGCATAAATTTAAGTATAATTACATCATGTTAACGATTGCAAACAGGATATAATGACTAATCTTTTAGATGGACTGGATTGGTCACTCCCATTTGGTTTGGATCGAGTACGGAAGGTACAGAGGGAGGAATAGCAAAAATGTTGTTTAAAAATTATGCCCAGTTTAGTGCAACGGGAGCATTAATGTCATCTAATAGACTTCAAAACTTTGAATATCTCGTAGGGATATACCCATTTAGGTATTTGAGCTCTGATCAACACAATTTTTTATTAATTATTTATATAATAGGACGTGTTTTTTGTATCGAAATCCAGGAGTTTACGGTAAATTACAAAATGAACTGTTTAAAATATTTTCACCGGGCTGTTGGTTTTGTTTTCTTATTATGGGCATTTGTTTTTCCATCATATTAAAAATGGTCTATCGCATAGAGAAATATTCACATGTTGTACATGTTGATTATTCATGGAGTTCGGCTATTATATATACTGTAGCAGCATTTTGTCAACAAGGTATTTCAACAAAAAAATTTAAACTGAACTTTTATAATGCATTTATAGGTACAGAGTTACGCTATAAATACATATCGGGACGAGTTGTATTATTCAGTTTGTCGATAGCTACATTTGTCTTATATAACTTTTACACTTCCAGTGTAGTGTCTTCTTTGATAAATGACATCAAACCATCGTTTAAAACGCTAGCAGAACTTGTACACAGCAACCTTAACTTTGGTCTTGAAGACATAGCATATACCCGAAGACTTCTGGCAGTAAATAATCGATATTTTTTATTATGCATTTTTCTTAAAGAAATTTTTGCGAATTTTTAGATTACAAACGACAAAGACCTGTTATATTTGTCCAGGCAAATATCAACAAATAATTCTAAAGCAGGTTATTACGCACCACCGGACGGAATAGCATTAGTCAAGAAAGGTGGGTTTGCATATCACGTTGAACCGACAACGGGATATAAATACATTTACGATACGTTTGAAGACTCCGAAATATGTGAATTGTCGGAAATACACCTTTTCAATCCGGATTTGTTATACGTCCTAACTCGAAAACATGGTGAATATAATAAATTTCTTGTGATAAGGTACAGTGTATATAATGCATTACAATTATGTATTCAAACTCTGTACACATAGTTACAGGAAAATCATTCAAGTGGGTCTTCTACATCGCCAGCTAAATATATGGGTAATGAAAAAACCGCACTGTCGGTCCAGTGCTCAATTTGTTAAAGTTGGTATTGAATATGCATCACCGGCTTTACTTTTATTGTTTTGTGGTTTGTTTCTTTCTTTTGTTATTTTTGCTTTTGAGATTATATTGAATTTAAGCTCACCTACGACATGCAATCAGTGGAAAATTTAAAAAAAAAAACACCAGTAGCCCTTAAGATGACGTATGTCTCAACTGGTCACTGGCAAATAATAATGAATGATAACCTTACAACTGTTGTTTGCACTTCATCAGAAAACAACAAAAATAAACAAATTTATTTACAAACTTATGAATACAATCATAATAAAAATATATTTATCAAAAAGCTCTTTACGTTATGAATTAGGAAATTGACGAAAAATCTTGTAGAATGATTTGCAAATCGACCGAAACAAAATCGATCGCCTGCCGTGTGTCGCTCACGACGTTCCTCACCATATTCGTGAAGAACTGAGTGTGCCGCGGCTTCTCCGAATACCTTTCGTACTGGTCGAGCGAATCTTGGAGTTTCAACGTCAAACTGTCGTAATTCTTCCTGACTACTTCGAGTATTTGGTCTTCGGAGGGCGTCGACAGACTTTGCGACGTCAACCACTGTTCGATTTTCGGAGTGAAATGTTTAATTATTGCTTTTATGTTTATCAACGTGTTGTTGAGTTTCTGGGCGTTGTCTTTGAATTCGCCGTCTCCAGATGAATAACGCAAACCTAAAATATATACATTTTTTATTTAACATAATGGATCGTGACAATTTGAAGAGTCGCGAGTATTTAAATATGAATGCTCATTATATTTTAATTATTTTATTATTATAAGCAATTTGGAAAAAATATGATAATTGTGTTTAGGTGTGTTAAGAAGTTAAGTTTTGCAATTTTTAAAATACATTTATCATTGTAATGTAATATGTAGATATGTATATAATTTGTAGACTTATCAATAAATGTAATTTTCATTAAATTACTGACCCATTGAGTAGACGTTCTCAAAAACTTGGTGCATCCGTATCAGTTCATAATACAACTCGTCATAGCTGCCAGGTGTCGGTAAAAAAGTGTCGCCATATGTTATGAACAGGTTAAGAATGTTGACTACTTGAATCGACAAGTCGAAAATGTTCATCTTTTTCGTGAGGTTGCTTTCGTTGTGGACAAGAAATCGTAACAACGTTATCAAAGCCGTCCACAAATCCTTCCACTGGTAATTAATTCTAACTCTGCACCGTTTTTGGTAGCACAAGATTCGATGTACGACGCCGATGCACAATAAATACAACTCCATTGGAAATTTTTTCATCATATGGCTCATTATAAACTCAACTAACAAATCTACACAGAAATATGAAACAATATAAGACAGGAAGTCAAATCAAAGCGTTCTGATGATCATACCTAATAACGTCGAAGCTAAAGCTTGTGACAAAGCTGCCTTATCTGCCGCCGATTTTCTATGACGCATCGGCATCCTGTGTAAATGCACTTTAAACGTCAAACTTATATCATGCATCAATGAATTTGCATACTGATCCTCGGCGATGCAACTCAGAATCAAAAAACAAAGCTTCACTGTGTTCATCCCGCCCTCAGTTTTTGTATCTTGCATAACGATCGAGCTAAAATTTCAAGTTACTTTTCTATATCATTTTTTGATTGGACAAGAAATATAAAATAAAAACTTTAACCTTTGAAAATAAACCTTAAAATCAAGCAATTCATGTTATCACTGCTACATTTTACAAATGTGAATGGATCTTCTACTCTAATTAAAAAATTAACGATACTAACAACTCACCAGTACTGAAAGAACGTGACTAATAAATTAGAAGGTTGTGATATGAAGTCAACGACAGGGACCGTCGTCAAATCAGGCGTGGGGCCCGAATTTAACGTGTTTGAAGGGGACGGCGGTAAACTCGTATCGGTTTGCGTTTGCGCCAAAGTCGTAATAAAATTCCTGTTTAAATGAATTGCTTCATATAACGCCAATAATAGTGCGTTGTTCGCCCTAATTTGTTGCGTACGAAAAGCACCCTCTTCCGATATAAACATGTTTCCGACGATGTTGGTCAGTGAAGATAGCCACGACGCATTTTGCATCTCTGATTGTTGTAACGTAAACTGCCGGCAGAATTCCGTCAACGATGACGTAATAACCTGTCCATAACCATTCAATGCAAGCTCATCATCCAATATCGACAGTTTTACAATGTAAGGATTGGCTGCTTCGTGTTTTCGATAGTTCACCAACAAAGTGAGAAGTAAGACGACATCGTGACCGTGTTTTTGTCTTGTTGGAGCATCGCATAAAAGTTGCATGAGACATTCAAACATTGACGTTATCATTATGTATTCCACGAGTGTGTTTTGGCTTACGTTTTCAGTCCCGGTCACAAAGACCAACAGTAATTTTAAACAGACCCCTTTCAAACTGTCCAAGTATTCACCTGAAATAATATTTATTAAATATGAATAACTCAACGTAATTGTACACCTGTTAAAAAATTATGACAGTGATCCAATAATTTTTGCATTCTTTGCTCGGCATGTTCAAAACCGACGAGCAGACTTATGATATCAAATCCACTATCAGCAGTAGTTTTTTTATACGTTGCATGCACCAAGGCACAAAGAGTTTGCATCGCATACATGATACGAATGTTGTGTTCATGTCCCAACGTATCGATACACTGACTAAACAACAAGTTGATGTTTTCCTTAACCGCACCCAATTGTTCCGGTGTGATTTTTTGTATTTCATTTTCAAGCTGTGACACTTTCGGTTTCAAAAGGAACAGTTCGTCCCAAAACGTCGGATTGTTTTTACTAAGATCTTCGCCTCTGAAAAACGATTCGTATATCTGCACGACTTTTTCTTTTAGCTGCCGTTTCGAACCGGAACCGCTGCGTTTTCTCGTCGTCATCTTGTCACAATCGTGGTTAGTTTTAAACAATTAAAAGAAAACGCAAAAACATATTTCTGCAACAAATTGATGACTCAAAGAATGTCGCTGTACTTATACTTAAATCAACATTTTTGTTGTTGTCTAAGGCGATGGAGCGAGTCACAGGAGCGAGTGAAGTAAAACAATAAATAATCAGCTGATTCAATTTAATATGAATTGCGCCAGTATTACCAACATTTTTTAAAAGGCAATACATAGATACATTTATTCTCAAAGCATAAATCTCAAAGTATATTAGGGGGATATGTGCCAACGACAAACGCTATGACCTGGGTGTCGGTAACCTTTGCCAACTGAAGTGCCATTTCTAACAAAAAATTTCGGAGCCGTACATAAAACCGGTATTTTTTTTTCTATTCTGGAAAGAACCGCAATGAAGTATTCAAATAGCCGTAGTTGCCGACCCCTGGTCCCCTGGTATAACCTATACAGAAGCTTACATTTCCAAATAATTAAAAATTACCTTTGATAATGGGAATAATGAACGATTAATTAAAATTATAATTTATATTCATTTTGCACGTATAATGACTGTAACATGGTTGTTAAGATTTTTATAATGTTTGTTATGATAATTATAACTCTATTCCCATAAACAATAATGAACGATTCAAATGATTTCCGATTTCGTCGACCTATCACAGAGCGAATATTAATTGCTTGAACTTAGTCACAAATAGAATTGAATGCTTTAATTGGTCGATAAAATAACGAACCCTTCAGGAACTGTTTGTAGGAACAGACCTTATTTAATGGCGAATAAATAGTGGCCATAAAACAATGTTCCTAGTGTTGGCCAACAGGGCAATAGTTGTCTCGCTCACCTTAAGATATATGTATAAAAACGTGGACTATTTTTGTTTTTAATATCTATTTTTGCGCTTAAAGATACTGAGTGAGCAATTGGAAGTGACCACCACGTGACCTCAAATTTTAAGGTGGCGACATTGCTAAGTTGGTACTATTTTATAACTATAACCTTAAAAGAAGAGAAGTGTCAAATTATTAGCTTGATCAGTACTTGTATACCTTCAAAATGACTTCTTTTTGTACTTAGAAGAATAAATTGCTTTT